>BQNB010132564.1:1592-18605 GCA_026074375.1 Tanacetum coccineum
CTTGTCTCTTGTGCTCTTTGTCTTCTTTTATAGGCAGCCGAGCTCTGTGCTTGTGCTTGTTGTGTGAGAGTAATTCCCAAATGCAATCTTGGCCCTTAAATTTCATCTGTGCTTCTTTTCCCATGATCTTGACCCTTTCTTTGTGCTCGTTTCTTGTGAGATTGCCAGCTTGGCAATCTTTATTGGGTGTGGTGGTAGTGGAGGGGGGAAAGGGTGAGGAACCAGGAGTTTTTGGTGGGGAAGGCTGGGTAAAGGGAAGGGGGTGAACACGTGAAGGTTCATGGGGTTCTGGGTTGAAATAGGCGGGAAAAAGAATTATCAAAGATTGGGGATGACAGGGTAACGGGTTTGGGGATTTGGCAAACTAAGCCCCTCAACCATATAACATTGTTTGCAACCATAGTCCTTGTACATGACAAAAATAACCCTTGTGGTTAGAATTTGTTTGCAGCGTTGGTCCTTGTTGGTTAATTAATTGGGCTGATGGGTTTGTTGGTTTTGGGCCGGGTTATTTTTTATTTATTTCTTTTTTGGTTTTGGGCCCATAATAAACATTGGAGAAATGGGCTCATTTGGGCCCATTAAGTGGGTCCACGTGGGCCCACTTTTTGGTGTCGGGTTCGGTTTTCGATCCTCTTTCCAACGGTATATCCCGGGGTTGACTTTGACTTCGGTTTGACTTTATCAGATGTACAAAATTTGTCGCGTCAATCCGGTAAATGCCGCTTGAGCATCGTTTTCATTCTTTTTGTACCCGTTGCCTCAGTTTTTCGTGCTCTTTCCAAATCCGTGCTCGGTTTTGACTGGTTTGACTTCTTTTTTCGTCCTTTTGTGAATATCCGATTCCTGCACAACACAAATGCAAAACAAACATATTTTTGGCAGTTTTTGTCTGTTTTTGGTCGTTTAAGTCCGTTTTTAATGGAGAAAGGTATGTGTATTTAAGCACATACCAGAACTCATCTTGATTTTGAAGACAGAGATCAACAATGTACAATCACGGAATATCAATAAACAAATAGCTCAACCAAGACCTAGAATCGTGTCGCGCAATTAGAGAAATACTAGAGTACCATCAACTCATACGATCGTCGCAACATATATATACTTATATATATAAACTAACATGCTATGAGATCCACAGCTACACCCCTAATCCTTATCTATTAAATGATTAGAATCCAAGATTTCCCCTTCTTAACTAAGTTGCGTTACTTTTTTGAAAACTTTCTATTTTGGAAAGTTTTTATTTTTAGAAAGTTACTATTTTTAATAAGTATGGTTATCCAGATATATTAATACCAAAAATATTCCTTATTTCGCCAATCTCCGATACACCAATATCAAATCACTTAATCACGTCCCCGACGTTACCTTTTCAATATATATGTATATATAAAAGTTTCTATTTATAGGCTTGCCATTTTCAGACGCAACCGATAGTTCCAAAAACAATGATAACCATGAAATAATATTTATTATTACTCTGTCAACCCGAATCAACACTTATGTGACAAACTAAATATACATTTTTAATTCTTGTGTTTGACTTTACTTTGACTATTTGTATATGATTTTCTCCTAGACGATTTTGACTTTGGTCTTGACTCGACTCAAATTAATTTCAATCTTAACTTTTTCTACAGGACACGTAAATTAACATTCCGAACAACTAATCTGTTTCGGCGGAATGCCGAATGGGACTAGAAAATGACCGTTTTGCCCTTTTAATTTTCTGCACACTAATAGAAAATACTTTTATTTTCAAATCTTTGGTTTGGTCTAATTTATTCATTTTAAATCGTTAGACTCTAAAATTTACATCGTAAAAGCGAAACGTCGTTCCGGACAACTTTCGTGCTTACGCCGGATGGCCAAAACGGACTCTGAAAGTGCTACGAACGATTCGTTAAAATTTTTTCTGCCCAAGTCAAGTATTATACTTGTTAAAATAAAAAGTGTTGAACTATGTATTTAATTTTCCAAATTTCAATCGGCCATAAAAACTTCGTTTTTAAGAGTCACGGGACGATTCACCTATCAAAACGTTCATTAGGACGAACTTTATCATATTTTTAAATCAAAAATCAATTTTTATATTTTCTCGACCCTCAAAATCCGTGCCAAACTTTCTTCTTGAATTTGCCTATTTCGAAACCCATCAAAACTTCATTTTCACTTAACAACAACTTCAAAAATAATCTTAGCTAACCTATCTCCGTCATCTAAATCAACCTCAATCATCCAAACTTCACCAATCATTAAATCTAACTAATGCATGTGTAGATCCATAACATGCAATATCGAAAACGCAAGTTCAAACAAAAATCAAATTAAAAGTAGTATAAAAATACTTACAACAATAAGCCATAGCAAGATCAAAGATCAACACGCACCATTCCTTTCTTTTTGTTTTAGCCGAAACCAACAACAACCCGAAACAACCATAAATACTTTATGCATGTCGACCTATTTTGTGGCAGAATATGTCGTCCTAAAGTTTTTGTAAGATTAAGATTTTATAAAACAGGATCATGTTCATGTAATGTTTTTTTTGATAGGATGGTGTTTGTGTGAGAGGTGGTTGTTCGATATCTGGCGGCAAAATGGTGAGGAGTGGGGAGAGATGTGTGGAATAATGGTTGGTAAAAATGTGTAGTTATGTTTGTGTTTAGTCTTTATATAGACAAGCCCATATTCGGCAATTATGACCCTTTTAAGACACTCCCTTTTCCAATCTTACATATTACGACACAGTACATATATGTTTATCTGGTTTATAACCAGACTACTATGGCTTGGGAATATGTTTTTCATTAAATCTTTTCCTTTCGTCAAATTGTATTTGGTTAAACTTTTGTATTAAATAAATGTTAAATCATGTAAAAATAAATGTTCGACTCGGTTTCTTCTAAAACGCGAGAAAGGGTCGTAAAATACTAAAAATAAAATAATTAGCTTCCGAAGCATAAATATGAGATATTAAAAATTCTATATCGCTTAAACGGATAAAATCCTAAGCACGGCTTGCGACATAGCCAAAAACGACGATTTTTATCAAATTGCCCGAAACGAAAAATGATTATTCCAAATCAAACGTAGAAAATAATTCATGGCTCGGGATAATCGTCG
Organism: Tanacetum coccineum; assembly: GCA_026074375.1. Taxonomy (NCBI): domain Eukaryota; kingdom Viridiplantae; phylum Streptophyta; class Magnoliopsida; order Asterales; family Asteraceae; genus Tanacetum; species Tanacetum coccineum. Next base: position 4,725 of record BQNB010132564.1, read on the forward strand.
GCCTAAAACTCGGGTTGTTACATTCTACCCACCTTATGGGAGCAAATCATCCCGTGCTCAATTCAACCTTAATCCTTCACCCAAAATTCACTCGCAACGAAGTGAGGAACCTCATTCCCGAACGAATTCGCATGTTCTCACGCGACGGTCATACGACTTCAGACGTATTCAAATTTTTCAAAATGAAAAATCAATTCAAACTCAAATGGTAATCATACCAACATAACAAAACACACATCGCCAAACCGGTCTCATTAAAAGAGAACATAGTCGGTTGCAGAAACAATTCGGAGTACACACAACTCTATCGAACGCACTATATCATTATTTATACATAATCACATAACACATATTCTTCATTTCATAATACTTCACATTTCAGCTAGCTATCTAAACTTAGGCACTTCATCAGCTCGCTTATAATTGAGACTGCGGGCACTTATAGACAATAGGGAAATACGAGTGGTGTCAGAGCGTACCCGTCGATCAAATTCACATATACCATGCATACTAAATAGTCAAGCATCCCGACAATAATTCGACTTATCAAGCTAAGTCCTAACAAAAACCCAATGACCACAGCTTGTTAATTGCATCATAGCCATGATCGACAATAGTTTTCTTACCCTTAATCCACGGCTTACAAGTCTAATCCCACAATACCAGCTTTGCATAATTAGGTCAGCCATCTTTAATCAATAAACCTTGGGTTAAGGGTCGACCCATTTGATCCAAATCATATTAAACAATCACATATAGAAGTGCGACATAACGCGCACATTTAGCAAACAATAACCGGATAGAAGACAACACACATTTACTCAATGAACATTCGATGGCGGTGCATGCCGCAACTAAACATAAACAGTAACCAACATGATCTATCCGAGCATTAGGATTCAACACCATCATACTTTCAATGATGTCGATTTCCAATTGCCCCTCACTGATAAGATTATCATGATTTGTTCAATCCCACTACATCGTATCGTTCAACGTACGTATATACTAGGTAATGTCTAAACAATCCACCACATTCACTAGGTGCGATTTCTCCATGAATTCCAACTTCATTCCGCTTCGACTTTGTGGCGTAAGCCATTTGATTGCCCGCCCACACACACACATAAATACGGATGCGCCGACGTGCACTGTCGCCATTGGGTTTCATTAGGGTTCTTGAACCTATGGCTCTCTTGGAAAGTTGCACGGCAACTAGAGTCCTTTCAGATACACTAGGGAGTCCTCGAATCACCTACACCCAACCATAGGTCTAAGCATTGCATAGGTCACCTCTTCTCAATCCTTGACACTCTCTTCCGTGAACACTTATGTCGACGACATTTTTACCAACTGACCTTTTTGTGTTTCGGGGACGAGAAGAAGTTCATATTCACGACTATCAGTTGATACAACAAGAATAATTCACATTTAACCTAGGAAAATTTCTTTCACGGTCATCGGTTGATACAACAAAATGCTACACGTTTGATGTAGGAGAAGTCTTCTTCTCTAGCCTTAGTGTTATTCAAACTCAACTTTCACTCACTTTGGAAATCTTCTGGCCTTAAGAAGATCCCTTCTCAATGTTGGTATTAGGTTTCTTGGCATTTCTTCACCAAAGCCTACTGAATATTAAGTCTCGCTATAACAAGCAACCGATCCACCTTTTTGTGACCTAGATCCCATAGTTCCCTTCTAATATATTCTTATTTCGAACATCTTATTGACTCTCTCACTCCCCGCGGAATTAGAGTCACAAGTTGGTCTCTCTCTAGTTCGATAACACTAACAATAGAAGGAGTTCGAAGATAACAAGGAAAGGAAAGGAAGGAGATTGAATTTCGTTGACCGACACAAGATTCTCAAGATCTGAGTCATTCTCATGCGAGTGGAGAAACCAACACCTTGTAACGATGAATACCATGGTCAAGGTAAAAATACCCCTCACTCCTCTTTTGAAAAGTCTCTCTACCCGCTTGAAAGGTTTGATTCAAATCAAAAAATTTAGGGGTGACGATTTTTCCGACACAACGTGGTTCTTCCTGAATTATGCATAGGTGATCAGGCTTTGAGGACCAAATGACGACATGTTCGTCCTCGTCAAAATTTATTGTCATGCACTATACTTGCAAGAGTTTCCCAAGTAGAAAAGAAAAGAAAAGTAAAGTCATTTGACATGGGGAAACAAATTTTTCTACACATATTTTGAATATCAAAATCATTATTGAAGTATAAAATTTTTGTTGGATCTTGCGTAAAAATTTGATTGGCTCGATTAAAATCGACATAATTTAGAGAGTGACATCCATTCAACTTTTGGTAAGTGTTTAAAATGGTTCATGGGTCAAAATAATCTCTAACATTTCTCATACAACAACGACACAACATGTGCGGTTAAAGTTATGGATCATAGCAAGTATAAGGAATACCAAACAAGGATAAGGGTAAAACAAAAAAGGCACATATCCAAAGAGTTATCCTCTAACGGGAACCGCCAAAATTCAAAAATTGAGTTATACCAAGATAGAGAAAATTTTTGAGGCAAGAATACCCTCAAACCAATAAAACCCTTAGCTTCTTGATACACCATCAAATCTCAAATAGGCCTATTATTCATAAAACCCTCCTAGTTCCTAATCCCGTAAAATGATAACAATATGAGGTTTTATTGCCTACGGAAAACGAATTTACGAGTATCTATTTTCCAAAAATGTAGGTTCCACCCATTGGCCCAGACAAAAGTTTCAGAACCTTGGTGAATTACCATTTTTACCCCAATCTATCAAAGCTCAATTTTTTTTAGAATTTTTATCGCTCCACTAAAATTTAAGTGTATCTCCTAAATCCGTGTGTCCGCAAAGGCTGAAACGACCACTCAAATCTATGTTTGTTTGATAATTAGAACCTATAGTTTTACATATCTAGGTGTTGCTATATAAATTTCGGGACTTATTACTTATTCAAATTCCGGTCTCAATTTTCGACTAGTTTTACCGTTTTGGCGATAACTCATTCGTCTAGCGTCGATATGACTCCATCCGAATTCCTACATGTACTTAAGATGTTTCTCCACCTCCTAGCCCACTTTCCCAGGTCTTCATAGACCAAAAATATTTTGAAACATACCCAACAATCTGCTAATTAAAAGCAGTCCCTAAGAAATTATGGCAAATTTTTATGGCTTACAAAAATGAGCGTAATTTGAAAACTATTGATTCTATTGATGTGAGACCAATTGGAGGTGATAGCGTCGCCTAGGAGTGAGTCATCTATAGGAGCGCCAATAGTGATATAATTCTCTTTTGAAAATCTAGTACAAAAATATTGAGTTATACTTGTTTTCCCAATAGTATACCAGATTTTGACTAGTTTTAGTAAAACGGTGATATCTCACTCATCCGGAGGAGATACGTCCCTATCCAATTAAGCCGAACTTCCACATATCAATTCCTAGACCTAAGTTTTCTATAAAAACCCCAGGTGTCTCATGGACCAAGAATAATTCGTAACTAACCCCCCAACCTGCTGACTACAAACTTTTGCCATATAATAATCCATTTTAAAAATCCAACCAAACACCATTTTAATTCCTCCAAACTCCAACACAAAGCCATACCTAATTACTTAACACTCTTTCAAACATATAAACTAATGGATTTATAAAATCAAACATTTTAAGGCTTACTAGGTAGAGGTCGATACAAGAGAATCAAAACACAAACACACCAACTTTATTCGAAAGACCCGAAAGTAGACATTCCCCGACGACACATTATGCGGGAATAAGTGAATAACCGGTGGGATAGACAGTTTACGTCGGGTTTTGATATCATCAAAAGATAACAAAGTAAAGTCACGAAAAAAATTCGAAGATAGCCATATACAGCCGAACGATGTTTCATCAGAGCATATCATTAATACTTATCAAAATAAAACTCTAACGCGAGTATCGAATATTCGAGGGATGTATAAATAGAGCGTAATGAAATATAATCGTATATATATATAAATAAAAATCTATATAATATATATAATATAATAATATATATATATATATATATATATATACTTATAATAAATCATTATTTATACCAAGTGTTACCCACTTGTTACACACATAGTATACAATTAAAGATATCACATAGCATATAAGGAATCGGAAAGGATGCGCGCGCGGATATCAGACAACGGTGAATGATTCGTAAAAAAAACAATCTTAAAACAGTTATAGTCCAGCATGCGCGATAATAATCTGTCACACCCCCTAAAATCCCAACACAGCGGAAAAACACGTTTGGGAGCTACTTTATAGCTCATACACATGAGTTACAAAAAACAACCAGACGTTTTTAAGATAAGTATCACATTCGATTTTATTAAAAGATCAGAGTACACAGGTCCCCAAACAGTTTTAGAAAAATAATTCTAAATAACTCACAACACGACTCGATTTATCAAAAATCCCTCTTTATCGAATGTGAATTGTTTCATACCGCGTCCACATCCTTGATACATCATCGGCACTAATTCCCATCCAAGCAAGCACTTCATAATCACCTGGGATAAACATGCTAAAAACGTCAACAAAAGTTGAGTGAATTCATAGAGTTTACAATTAAAAGCGGAACACAAGCCTAGTAGCAAGATATTGTAAGCATATAGCAAAACATTTCGATCCATTATCGCATTGAGCTCGTGAGAGGACGATAGGATACTAAAAATAAAATAATTGACTTCCGGGATAAAATAACGAGATATCAAAATCTCTAAACCACGTAAATAGATAAAATCCCAAACACGGCTTGAGACATAGCCAAAAATAACGATTTTCAGCAAATCGCTCGAAACGAAAAAAATGATTATTCCAAATCAAACGTAGAAAATAAATTGCGGCTCGGGAAAGCGTCGGCCAAAAACTCGGGTTGTTACACACATAATTCATGATGTAACATTTTTCTCCCCATAGATTTTTCAAGACAAATTTTAATCACTTGGTATTTTAAAGACTAAGTGAATTAGTATTTAAAATAATGGTAGAAATATAATTAAAATGTGATATAGAAAATAATAAGTGACCAAAAGACTCAAAGTGCTTTTTACTCTTACCCACATGTGCAAAACACTTTCGTTTATCGATACACATGTGTAGAGGGAGTTTTTCTAAAATATGAAACTTTCAAAGTGTCAAACGATCTTGATAATTCTATCAAACACTTTGATTGATTTTTCAAGGTTTTATGGTTACGATCTTATACCCAACAACCACTTAATTCACGACGATTCTGAATTCATAAGGTGGTTTGGTTTGGTATTAGTTCTATGATCCAACCAGAACCAGAGGGATCTACCCAAGGACAATCCATAGTTAGAAATAGCAGTCCTTAGGTATGATTTAGAGAAAAATGAGAAATAGGAATAATGCCGACTAAGACATGAGTTAACACTAGAACAATCACAACAAGGTGTTAGTAATGACGTCTTGGTAAGCATTAAAGGGGTTGAAAAATGAAAAAGAAATGTAAGGATAAAGGGTCTAAAGAAAGAATCCCTCCATACAACTTTAGGCAGAAACCGGGTAAATACATATGCTATCAGTTTTCACAAAGATGAATTCTGGTATTGAAGACAAGACATCAGGGACCTAGTGATGCACTCCACAACCCTTCCCAGCCATTTAAGTTTCTCTCAAAATATACTTGTCTCATTTGACATGGAGATCAACATGACTTCTATCGACTCTCTCACTCTGAGTTAGTTAATATTGAAAAGGTGGAAGTCAGCTCCAACCTCCGATTACTAAAACCAAAACGCACAAATCGAGTCTAGAGCCAAGAGATTAATAAATCAATCTCATTAGGACACATTTCATGTCAAACACTTGTTGAACACCATCGAGTTCTCAAGCTGTTAACAAGAGTCCCATGCATTATCCTTGTAATTATGCCAGAACATCTGAGTGATACTATTTAGTATTTACAGTGACGATGGAAATCCTTCTAGTGTCATCATCAAACAGCACTGTGGTAGGTGACTTGCGAGATTCTATATGAATCAAGCTTGTGTTAACTGGATATCAATTTGGTCTAGTAAATGAATTGATGACTCAATCAGAAAGAGAGTAACTATTTGATTTACTCATACCGTGTTGTTTGCTTTGAGACGTTCTGGTAATGAGAGCAAGCAAGCATGGTGAATCTAATACATCTGTGTTAGAGGATCTTACAATTTAAGCTGGAAACTCTGTTAAGGAGATTCTTCTAAATTGAATCTACCTGATCACACATCGGTCCTCACGGAACTGGAGGTTATCGTAACCATATTTCGACGAATGAAAAAGTCATATTCGTCCATATCTGTTGTTTATTACTAACATTCAAATGCAGGTACAAACGACGGTGTTGCAACCTCATTCCAGCAGAGTTTGATTCATTACTACATGCTCATGCTCATGCTCATGCTCAAACTACAAAGACATACTATAAGCATCAAGATTCAAGAATCAAGAAAGCTTAAGAAATAAAGACAAAGACTTCCGCAACTCTAATATAAAAGATCTTCCTTAAAGATATCAAGATTATCAAGACAAAGATTGTCAAGGGAGATTGTTAGCAAGCTTTCAAGATGACGCAAAGTATGAGCATGTTGGTTGAGACACAAGATCGCAAGATGGTAAAGACGTTAAAGACAAACAAGGAAAAGATTTAAAGATCTCGAACCTAAAGACCAAGTCAAAAGAAAATGATAAAGGCTCAAGATCAAAGATCACAAAGCATGAAGGAACAAGCCTACAACGTAGACAGAGACAAAGATCATAAGAGCTTAACGACAAAAGCAATCTCATTGATCTCACGAAGGAATGTCACATTGAACTCACTTCGGGGGAGATTGTTAGCCTCCAATATTGAGTCAAACAAGGAAGTTTGTTCACTAAGAAAAATTAGGTCTCAGTCATTTAATTAAGTAACGTTGTAATAGTCTAGAACGGGTAAGCAGGCTCTTATATGTAAGCTAACTGGTCATGTGTATCTGGCAAAAGCCCAAGTATTCCTGAGCCCGGCCCGTAGAAATACTAAAGGCAAGCAAGCCTTTTAGTCTAAGTATAAATACACCTCTCCAAGGAAGGAGAGGTGGTTGGTTCACTTTGTAATTTTCATTAGTTAATCAACCATCTTACTTTATCTCTTGTTTCTCTCTCTACATTCTTCATAACTTCTATCTTTCCTTGATCATTCCGTATAAACATAATATGAAGTGAAGTGATTTATTGGTTCCGACAAGTGAGTAGGCCTTATCTTGGTAAGTTTGTGATAGTGTTTATAGACGATATCTTAATCTACTCTAAGACTTGGGAGGAGCATGTAGAATACTTAAGGTTAGTTTTAGAACTGCTCAAGAAGGAGAAACTGTATGCTAAGTTTTCTAAGTGTGAATTCTGGCTAAAAGAAGTACAGTTTCTTGGGCATGTGATAAATGGTAACGGGATTCATGTAGACCCTAGTAAGATTGAAGTTGTTAAGAATTGGAAAGACCCTAGAATACCGCCTGAGGTTTTTTTATTCTTAGGATTGGTTAGATATTACCGTAGGTTCATTGAGAACTTTTCTAAGATGCATTTCAAACTTTAAAGGATAAGTTGTGTAATGCACCTGTTCTAGCTCTCCCCGATGGACCGGAAGATTTTGTGGTATATTATGATGCTTTCTGGCTTAGGTTAGGAGGTTTTGTTGACTGCAAAGAGGTAGGTGATAGCCTTGGTTAGGCTAGATGAAAATTTCAAGAAAAAATTATACGACCCAAGATTTGGAATTGGGAGCAGTTGTGTTTGCCCTTAAGATTTGGAGACATTATCTGTATAGGACAAAGAGTGTCATCTTTACATATCATAAGAGTCTTCAGAATATCATTAGTCAGAAAAAGTTGAATATGCGACATCATCGCTGGATAAAGTTGTTTAGTGATAATGACTGTGAGATTCGATACCATCCTGGTAAGGCGAATGTGGTGCCTGATACCCTAAGTAGGAAGGAAAAAGTAAAACCCAAGAGAGTTAGTGCTATGAATATGACCCTTCAGTCGAGTATCAAGGATGTATCTTGCGGCTCAGAAAGAGGATGGCTGCTGGATGAGTCCTGCAGAGATTGCAAAAAGGTTTGATGAGATATAGAACAAAGAACGTGATGGAACTTGTATACTTGATCGAAATATGGGTGCCTTTGAAGGGTGATGTGAGAACTCTAATAATTGATGAATCCTATAAATTGAAGTACTCTGTACACCCAGGAGTTGATAAGATGTAATATGACCTTAGAGATAGGTATTGGTGGCCTGGTATGAAGAAGGACATAGCTATGTATGTTAGTAAGTGTTTGACTTATTTGAAGGTTAAGGCTGAGAATCAAAGGCCATCTGGCTTGCTCCAATAACCTAAGATTTCCATATGGAAATGTGAGGGAATAGCTATGGATTTTGTGACTAAGTTGCCTAGGACTAGTAGTGGGCATGACACAATTTGGGTCATTAAGGGATTCGGTTGAATAAGTCTGCTCATTTTCTAACTATATTACTGTGAGGAATATATAGATGGATTGATTGGCTGTTTGTATTTGAATGAGATAGTTGCTAGACATGGTGCTTTTTTTTATGTGTCGATCTCGATCATATCGATTGTGGATAGTGTTTCAAATCAGGTTTTGGCAGTATAGAGTCAATGCAAGAGGCATTAGGAACTCGTTTAGGTTTAGGACATGGGGAGTACGGCTCTGACCACCCTTAGACCGATGGTCAGAGTGAGCGTACTATTCAGACTTTGGAAGAAATGCTTAGGGCGTGCGTCCTTGACTTCGAGGGAAGTTAGGATGTTCATCTTCCATTAGTTGAGTTTTCATATAACAATAGTTATCATTCTAGTATGAGATGTGCTCCGTTTGAGCCATTGTGCGGTAGAAAGTGTCGTTTGCCAATTATGTGGGCTGAGGTTGGAGAAGGTCAGTTGATAGGACCTGAGTTAGTGCAAGAGACTACTGAGAAGATCTCGCAGATTAAGGATAGACTTAAGGTTGCGCGTGATCATCAGAAAAGTTATGCTGATAAGAGGAGGAAACCTCTAGAGTTTAGTGTGGGTGACTATGTTTTGCTCAAAGTGTCGCCTTAGAAAGGTGTGGTACACTTTGGGAAGAAAGGGAAACTAGCACCTAGATTTGTTAGACCTTTTGAGATTATTGAAAAAGTAGGCCTCATAGACTACAGGTTAGATTTTCATGAGGAATAAGATGGTGTTCATGACACGTTCCACGTGTCGAACCTTAAGAAGTGTTTGGCTGATCCAACACTGCAAGTGCCCTTGGATGAGATCCAAGTTGATGCCAAGTTAAATTTTGTAGAAGAGCATGTGGAAATTTTGGAAAGAGAGTTTATGAAGTTGAAACGGAGTAGAATAGCCATCGTCAAGGTTCGATGGAATTCAAAACCTGGTCCTGAATTCACGTGGGAACGTGAAGATCAGATGAAATTGAAGTACCCGCATTTGTTTAGTGATGTTAGTAGCTGAATTTTGGGGTCGGAATTCTTTTAAGGGGGGTAGGGGTAGAAGGTAACCTTTACCCCTTTTGTGTTCTGAATATTTCATTTTTAGTCCTTTAACTATTTGGCGTTTGTTAGTTTATTTGGATATTATACCGTGTTGACGGTGGTGATTTTGTTGAGAATTGTGGTAATTTATAGTTTATTGTGAATAATAGTCCTTTTTAGATGTTATTATTGTGTTATTTGCATTTCGAGTGGTTGACCCGTGAACTTTGAGAAATGCCAAAAAACGAGTCCCGACATGTCCGTTAATGTCCAAATGAGTTTTGAAGGGTTTAAAGTGTAAATATGTCGTGTAAATACTCTAGGTTATTGGAAAAGTATTTTTAAGGTGAATGAAAATGCTAATTAACTTTGAGGAATAATTTACGATTAATTTTTACGAGCTTTTAAGTGATCCCGACACAAAAATGACACCCCGAACCCCCCTTGGATACCATGACCGGTTCAAGTCTCATAGGAGACAAGGATGCTATATTTCTAGCTAAAATGTTCCCACTTGTACACATATATTCCTTGCTATCCCGCATTTGTGATCACTGCTGAAGTCCCGGAAATCTACATGCATCAATTTTGGACTACCATCAAGAAGATCGGAGATTCAGATGAATACAACTTCAAGCTGGATAAGAAGAAGTTTTGAGTGGATACAAAAGTCTTTCGTGAAATTCTTCAGATATGTCCTAGAATTCTCAACCAAGACTTTATTGCACCACCTTCAGAAGAAGATTTGGTTACATTCATTCAGGAACTTGGCTATTCTAGCAAATGTAATATGTTATCTATAATTCACACTGATCAAATGCACCAGCCTTGGAGAACATTTGCTGCAATCATCAATAGGTGCATCTCTGGGAAAAAAAAGGACTTGATAGACTCTAGGAGTCACGAGCTCAAATCTTGTGGGGTATGTACAATAAGAAGAATGTTGACTATGTTGCTCTGCTCTGGGAAGACTTCATGTATCAATCTAACAACAGAGATATAAGTTCAGCAAGGAAAGAGCACATGCCCTACCCAAGATTCACCAAAGTTATCATCAGCCACTTCATTTCTAAGGACAAGACAATCTTTATGAGGAACATGATCAATCTCCATACAATTCGTGATGACTCACTGCTTGGTACTTTGAAGTTTGTCTCCAAGACACAAGACTACCAGCAGTATGGAGCCCTGATTCCTGATGATATGATTAATCAAGATATCAAAGACTCTAATGCTTACAAGACTTACTACGACTTTGCTACTGGAAAGGTTCCTCCCAAGAAAGCAAGGAAGTATAAGAAAGTTGCTTCACCCCCAAGAAAGTTGTCTCTTGTCGAAGAAGTAGAACCTCTCAAGAAGGGTAAAAGAGTTAAGAGACCTGCCAAGAAGTCTAGTACTACACCAATAGCAGATGTCATACTCAGAGACACTCCTGGTGTACCTGTATCAAAGAAGAAAGCACCAGCTAAAGGTGATAGAAGTAAAGGAATATAGATACTTTCTGATGTAGCTCTATCGGATTCAACTCAACTCAATGAAGCCACAAAGAAAAGCAAGAAAGACTTTCACATCTCTCAAGCTAGTAGCTCAGGTAATGGAACTTATTTAGAATTAAGGGTTCCTGATGAGCAACAACGCAAGACATTTGGTAAATATAAAGGAACTGGTACTAAACCAGGGGTTCATGATGTACCCATATATGACTCTGAGAGTGAAAATGAATCATAGGGTGAGAATGAAGATAATAATGATGATGAAAGTGATGACAAAAGTAAAGGTGATGATGATAAGGCTGACAGTGATGATGATGGTAATTCTAATGCTGATGATAATGAAAGGACTGATTCAGATGATGATGATGAGAATCCTTCCTTTACTCTAAAAGACTATGACGAAGAAGAACATGATAAAGAGTATGAATCTGATGATGATTATGAAAATGTGTTTGAAGAAAAGGATGATGATGATCTGTATAAGGATCACTAGTACAAAAAGTGGATTTGGTCACACATGGGCAAAATGGAACGGCCACACATTCATATATTTATGTGGCTAAAGGTACCAAAATAGACAACATTTACTAATTAGCCACACATGAAAATTTTGATTGTGTGACCATTAGAACTGTATTGACCATACATTCGAACATTATGTGGCTAAAAGTAACTGGTAATATTATTTAGCCACATATGAATTTGTAACGCGTGACAAATATAAGTAAGCTTGAAGCGATAGTCACGATAAACATATAAATAGTGACAAATATATGTCACACACTTGAACAATGTGACCAAATTGGCATATATGGTTACTTGAAGTAATTTATTATGGGTCTAAATCATATAGTCAAATTTTGTCAGACATTATTTAAGGGTGACTGCTATCTTTTTCTAATTATTTAGCCACATATGAATTTGGGACGCGTGACAAATGAAAAGTAAGGTTGAATCATTAGTCACGATATACATATAAATAGTGACAAATATATGTCACACACTTGAACACTGTGACCAAATGCCATATATGGTCACACTAAACGTTTTGTCACACATTATTTAAGTGTAGCCAAAATCCAGTACATATGGTCACGTAACTTAATATGTGTGTTTAAAGTTTAGTTTGTGTTAGCTTGCCAAAAGCTAATGTGTATAGTCACATTTACTTCTAGCATGATCATGTGACTATATGCCTTTACAATAGCCACAACATATCACAAATGTGTGACTAAATTATGTTTATGGCCACATTTAAGGTGATTATATGTGACCAATATATTCATAACAGTCACATCGTGAAGTATTCATGTGGCTATTATTTAGAACAAAATGTGAAATCGGTCATCATTAAATTTCATGCTTTGTGTGACTAAATATTACAAAAGGCCACACAAACATAAAATTCATGTGACCATTGGATGATCAATAGTCACACAAAATACACATTTCTTCACTTTAAACAACATATGGTCACACTTATTAACACTTTTGGTCACATATTACAAAAGGCCACACAAACATAGAATTCATGTGGCTATTGGATAATCAATAGTCACACAAAATACACATTTCTTAGCTTTAAACAACATATGGTCACACTTATTAACACTTTTGGTCACTTCATGCTTAATTGTATGTGACTAAATACCAAAAAAACATGCTTTGTGTGTCTAAATATTACAAAAGGCCACACAAACATAAAATTCATGTGGCCATTGGATGAATAATAGTCACACAAAATATACATTTCTTCACTTTAAACAACATATGGTCACACTTATTAACACTTTTTTTCACTTTATGTTTAATTGTATGTGACTAAATACCCAAAATAAACATGCTTTGTGTGACTAAATATTACAAAAGGCCACACAAACATAAAATTCATGTGGCAATTGGATGATCAATAGTCACACAAAATACACATTTCTTCACTTTAAACAACATATGGTCACACTTATTAACACTTTTGGCCACTTTATGCTTAATTGTATGTGACTAAATACCCAAAACAAACATGCTTTGTGTGACTAAATATTACAAAAGGCCACACAAACATAAACTTAATGTGGCTATTGGATGATCAATAGTCACATAAAATACACATTTCTTCCCTTTAAACAGTATATGGCTATTATTTAGAGCAATGTGAAATCGGATGTTGCCAATATATTCATAACAAGAAAATAAAAAAGGATTTTACACCCCAGCGAGAATCGAACCCGCGACCTCCCTTACGAAAGTCAAGCGGGTTACCATCTTGCGAGAGTAACCTATTTTTTTAATGTAATGCATTTTCTTTTTAATATAGAAGTTTAATCTTCATTGTTTTTGGCTAGTAGCTTAAAGAGTGCTTATAGAAACTGCTTATTAAACCGCGGCTTCTTCTCCCTATGCTTATTTTCAACTTGCTTCACTTTTAATAAGGTTTGAATAAGTACAATAGCCTGCAAATGCAATGTGTAAGTGTAATGTGCAAATGCTTGCTTGCAAATGCAAGCTGCAAAAGCAATGTACATATGCAATCTGCAAATGCAATGTCCAAATGCTTGCTTGCAAATGAAATATACAAATGCAATGTGCATATGCAAGCTGCAAATGCAATGTGCAAGCTGCAATAACACACAAACCAGACAATAAGTAGATTTAATATGCAGTTTTAAAGCCGATAATAAGCAGTTTAATAAGCAGAATTAAGCAGTTTATTAGCAACTTCATGACTCATCCGGGGTATAGCCCAGGTTTGAAAGCCTCGTATACAAACATATAAACCAAACAGGAAGTAAAAAATTAATAGATAAAATGAAATCCTTCA
>BQNB010132565.1:2024-18604 GCA_026074375.1 Tanacetum coccineum
CACTTTTTATTAAATAAAAATATTTAATAAATTATTTTGCATTTTATTCAAAAGCGTTTATTTAAAAACGCGAATGTTCAAAATAAAGTTTTATTTTTACGGTCAAAGCTTGCCCGTGACACCCGGTGGCTACACAAATGAATAATAAATTTTTAAATGACTTTATAAAACATTTCTGAAATATAGTCATGTAAATACTCATTTTATTGGGAAAAATCATTTGGAACACAATGGCGTAATTTTCCTAATTTAAATCAATCGTTAACTTACCGAAACGTGTCCCGAACAATTATTTAACTAAAGTTACACTTTTAGCCCCTCTAGTAATATTTACCCAAGTCCCCCTCACACTATTATACAATTTACACTTTCTTTTATAACTTTTTGCTATATAAATAAACCCAATTAGGGTTTCATTTCATTATATCATAACCTAGCCACCTCCCTCTCCTCTCTCTTTTTCCGGCGAGTTTTCGGCGCCGTCTCCGGCATCTCCGGCCACAGCCGCTGCCATCGCCAACCGAAACCACCACCCCACCACCCTCGCCGCTACCATCTCATCACCTCGCCACACCTCTACCACCAACGCCATCATCACCATCCCCACTGCCACACCATCTCTTCCACCGTCAACGCACACCATCCCCGTCACCCTCATCACGTCGTCACTACCTCCCGCCTCACCACCATCGTTACAGTCGCCAAAACCACCGGTCTACCAGATCCGCTGTCATCATCACAGCCGCCACATCTCCACCAACAGCCGCCACGAATCGTGGCTGCCACCACCTACGTACGCCACCACCACCATCACCTTGTCGCTAACTGTAACATTTCGTATTTTCAGGTCATTTTATGACGTCACTTATTTCGTCATTATTTCACTATTTTTTTAGTCTCGTGCGCGTTTACTTTTAATTCTTATCACATAATTAAAATCGCGTAAGCTAAAATTTTTCATTTAAACGAATAAAACAAGAGAAACATGATTTTTATACACTATTTTCTGACATGAATAGTGTTGGTTCGTTTTTAATAAAAAAATTTGCGAAACATTTTAGAATCATTTATATAACATTTATACGAGTTTTAAATTTATAAATATTATTTTACAAGACGATTGACCTACTTATACGATAACATTTTACAAACGATAGAAGCATTATATTATCTTTTTACGAAAGTAATTATTATCTTTTATATTTTATTTTATCAGTTACGTAAAGTATTTACGTTTCGCGATAAATTTCGTTTAGGCATTCTCGGAACCACCAAAATTTATCTCCGCTTCAACAAATACCCATTTTTATACCCAATACCCAAAGTTTTATAAAACTTTGCACCCTTAACTCACCATAACCGATTTAACAAAATAAGAACAAGTTGGAATTCAAAATTTTACTACAAGCACATGTATACCTTTCCATATCTTCCTAAAATATCTGAACTACAACATATCACTAGTATTTTCATAAGATATCAAGACTTCAAATGTCCTTTCCCTTCCCTCCTTAACTCACGGCAAACCATAGGACCATAGTACACCAATATCTTTTCTTAAATCTTCCTAGTACATACTAATAAACATGAAGCACACAATTGGAACCTAGAAATACAACTACAACTAGTACACTTGATATCAAAGGACAAAACATTGTTCCCCTTTTTCCTCTTTTGCTAGCCGTCCCCCACCCCTTAGTATTTCTAAGTCTTGGACTACAAATAGTAACTTGGACCATCTTGTATTATATATAAATGCATTCTAGTATAATACTTCTCATTCATCACATAAATTTAACACATTTTCTTTGGTTCTTCCTTCCTAGCTCACGTCCCAAATAAAGATCATACACCATCCATACAAAATTTGTTTAACACATTTTCAAGTGTTTCCATATCATATTCAATGCATTATAAAGGTGTCTTGAAGGTTTACTTAAGAGTTTGCAAGGGTTATATACAAGAAGAAAGCTAGCATTTTGTTAAGAAATTTGGGTTTGATTTTGGTTTGTTTAGGTGCGAGCCGCGGCTAAGACTCGAGAGGGACGAGACGAACTACTTTATTTTTCGACTTTGCTCCGTATAGCTTTGTGAGCCTTCTTTTTTGTGTCTATTTCGATTATTTCATTCATTTGATTTGATTTACGTAAATATGTATATGTGTGGTGAAATCGATTGAAACTTGCGGCGTAGGGAAATAATATGATATTGATGTCAAGGTTGGATTTATACGAATTATAAGGTATATTGGATATATTTTTGGTGAGTTTTTGGGTCGAAAATGGGTTTTAACGCATTTTGTAACGGGTTAATTAGACCAGAAAACGGAACAGGTTATTCGGGGTTCGAGATTTTGGAAAATCAGATTTTGGTTTGTAAATTTCAACAAATTGTATTTTTACGGACGTTTTGATATAAAATGGGACTTCTAACTCCCAATAACGAAGAAACCGGAGCTAGATCGATATATATACACTTTAGTAGAAAATAAGTCATTTTTATAAATATGCTAAATCTGACAGCTTTGGTAATTTAACATTTTGAACACTTTCTGGTTTGTTTCGGCCTTCTGGCGAAACACGAAAGTTGTTCGGATTAAAGTTTTGCATAAAATTTCTTTTTGGTCAAAGTCTTGAAAATGAGATATAACGGGTCAAAATTGAAAGTCAAACTTCTGTATTTTTATAAATATATATATATAGTTTCAGCAGATTCTCGTAAGGGCATTTTGGTCATTTTCTGTCAAGTTTCAGGTCTCGGCTAAAACTAAAAAGTTGTTCGGAATAATGTTTCGCATAAATTTACTTTATAACCCGAGTCGTGAAAAGGTGATTTAGTGGATCGTTTTGATCGGGCCAGACTTAGAAAATAAATGTATTTTATTAAAAAGTCAAACGTAAAAGTCAACAAGGACATTAGTAAACGTTAACGAACTATGAAGGTGATTTCGATTTATAAAATAATATCTAATAATATATTATCGTAAGTAATTACTTTTGAGGCCGTTGGTCGATTATAAAAATGAAATAGTATATGATTGGATGGAAAATAGTATTAGAGGTGCAAATGGGAACCGGTTTTTTTTAAAACCGGAACCGGTTTTAAAAAAAACCGGGTTTTTTTTAACCGAACCGGTTAAACATAACCGAACCGGTTAGACCGGTTTTCGGGTTTAATAAGCTACCGGTTTTAAACCCGGGTTTACCCGGTTTTTTAAAATAACCGGGTTTAACCGGTTTTTTTAATTTTTTTTTTTATAACCGTTATATGCGTTTTTTTAAAAAACCCGTTTTTAACCGGTTAAAAAAACCGGTCAACACTCCACAGTCAACTAGTCGTTACAAATTTTTTTTTAAAAACCCGGTTTTAACCGGTTTTTCGGTTTTTTTTTAAAAAAATTCCCAACGGCTAGTAGCCGTTATACTAGTCGTTTTTTTGGTTTTTTGTGTTTTTTGATGATTTTAGGGCATGGATTGGTAGTATAAATACATGTAATGGGTTGGGGTTGAAAACANTTGATTTTCTCGTTGTTAGGATAAGTTATCTTTAGAGATAAACTTTCCTTTACTTGAAGTCCGTGTTATGCACTGATGTGTACATAAGCCATTAAGAAAAATTATAAATGACATGTTTTGAAAGCATTTGAACTCTTGCTCGAACTTTATTTACATACCCGTGACAATATTAAATCATTTCTAGGTACGTAAATGTTATCGGTTCCAAGAGACATGTCGAGAAGATTCTTTTTGGTATTTTTGAATTTTCTGATTTTATGTTTTCTTTTTGAAATTTTATATTTTTGTATTTTGTTTTATAGGTTTTATATTTTTTTATTTGTTTTCCCAAAAATATTTACAAGTCGATGTTTGATGATATCTATCAAGCATACTCATTTGCCAGAACCTCCAATTCTGCTGGAGTCAAACATGTCATACCAAGTCATCTAACAAGATACTCAAACCTATCTTGCGACAAAGCTTTCGTAAACATGTCAGGTAACGGGTATGTAGTTCTGACAAAGTACAATTCAATTATACCTCGTTTAACCTGTTCTTTTATGAAGTGGTAACGAACATTGATATGCTTGGTACGAGAGTGTTGCACGGGGTTGCATGAAATTGCTATGGCTGACTGGGAGTCACAGTACACTGGTATTTTGTTTTAGTCAAATCCATAATCTTTAAGATGTGTCCTCATCCACATTACTTGAGCACAACTCGTAGATAACGCTACGTACTCTACTTCTGCTATTGACATTGTAGTGCAATCTTGTTTCTTGGATCCAACTGAATAGCTTTTTACCTAAGAATTGTATGCCTCCTGTAGAATATCAATCATACACACATACACCTATACGAAATATAAATCTAGAGAGGGAAAGTAGTGGAAGGTTTTCTAGTGAGAGAAAGAAAGAAATAGCATAAATGAATGAAAACCAACACCCTTTCCATATGTGGAGAGGGTATTTATAGTTCTTACACATAGGTTAGGGCGTGGACTCCATGGGTTATTCATGGGTCAGCCCACTTCCTTTACTTAATAATTAAATGATTAACTACGAGCTACGAACTAATATATTTAGAAGTGACTGAGTATTTTCTTGATTCCTAACAATCTCTCCCTAAGGGAGGTCACTTCAATTTACAATAAACTTAAGCTTAGCATTCTATGAATGTCTTCAATCTTGCTCGTAGCTTTGATTCATCGTTCTCTTAGGATCGTTAGTCTTTTATCATCACTTAATCATGCCTTCATGTGATCTTGTTTTATTTGGACCAACATGCTCATACTTTTCTTTATCTTGAAAGCTTTCTAACAATCTTCCTTTATATGCTTTATCTTGAATACTTTATGACTTTAAGGAAGATGTTGAGTATAAGAGTAGCTGAAGACTTTGTAACATGTACTTGAGCTTTCATCATGCCTTTATATTTGTCGATCGAGAAAGTGATGTGGGTATGATATTTGGACTCAGTAGAATTGGGAACTTGCCATATTTACATAAATCTGCAATCAATGGGTTAGCAATAAAACAGTTCATATGGACGAATATGGCTTAGTCATTCGTCGAAGTTTAGTTGTGATGACCTTCGATTTCTCGTTTAACAGTATAATATTGTACCTGTGATCAGGTAGATTCAAAGAATATCTTTGATAGAGTTTCCAGCTGTACTAGCTCATTCTCATTACTGGAACGTCTCTAAGTAGACAACATGATAAGAGTGAATCAGTTAGTTACTATCTTACCGATTGAGTCGTCAATTCATAAACTGGACCGAATCGATATCAATTTGACACAAGTTTGATCCATATAGGATCACATAAGTCACCAACCGCAGTGTTGTTTGATGTTGACATTGGAAGGATTTCCATTCGTCACTGTGAAATGCTAAAGAGCACCATCTGATAATTTTAACATTTTTAACATCAAAATTATTACCACTTTGATTTTTGCATATAATGCTATAAAAGCTTAGATTTGTTAGATTTTTAAGTAAAAACGCACACAAACAATCACATAATCAATCCATAATGAATGATACCAATTGTAGAATATCACTCATGCACACATACACCTACACGAAATATAAATCTAGAGAGAGAAAGTAGTGGAAAGTTTTCTAGTGAGAGAAAGAAAGAAATAGCATAAATGAATGAAAACCAACACCCTCTCCATGTGTGGAGAGGGTATTTATAGTTATTACAAATGGGTTGGGGCGTGGACTCCATGGGTTATCCATCGGTCGGCCTGCTTCCTTTACTTAATAATTAAACGATTAACTACGTTACAAACTAATATTTTGGAAGTGCTGAGGTCTTTTCTCGATTCTAACACCTCTATAGTGCTTTTATTTTCATGTTTCAAGACAATACCTTGGCTGTGGTTCTGAATCTGAAAAATGCGGTTAGTTCAAAACCAGAATCCTTCAGATACCAGAGTCCCATGTTGAGGGTTCCCTTTAAGTATTTGAAAGATTCCTTTTAGGCCTCTTTTGAGGTGCTTTTTTTTTTTCTTTGGGGTTTGGTCTGGCTTAATAGGCGTGAACATTTGCATATTTGCTTGCACAATTTTCTTGGTATCTATACTAAAGTCAGATACTTTGAGTGACCGATATAATACGATATCATGTCTTGATCAATGGGGTGTTCCATTTAAGTCTGCATCCAGCTTAGGTTTAGTAGCCATTGGTGTACCAATGCTGTCACATTTATCCTTTCCATGTTTTTTGAGTATTTCTAAAGCATACTTAGCATGGTTGATAAAGATACCTTGTGGGGATTGGTAGTTCTGAAGTCCTAAAAAGAAAAAAGATATTTCATTGTCCACACCCTTTAAGGACATCTTTAAATATATTGGGCATCAGTTTTTCAAACTTTCTTAGATAATTTTTGGGTTTGTGGACACAAAAAATAATATCATATACGTTAATTTTCATATGTATATTTCTCTTCCCCGTGTTATCGTGAATAAGGTTGGTCGATGACCCTTAGTGAAACCTTTAGACATTAGGAATGTTGAGAGTTCATCATACCAGGCTCTTAGAGCTTGCTTCAATCCATAAAGTGCTTTCCTAACACGGTAGATTTTTTCTAGATGATCATGAACAACAAACCCGTCTGGCTGACTAACGTATACCTCTTCCTTCAGTGGACCATTAAGAAAATCTGTTTTAACGTCCATTTGATAGATTGGAACAGATTTGTGTGTAGCGTAGGCAACAAAAATCCAAATTGTTTCCAAGCGAGCAACTAGTGCAAAAGATTCTTCAAAATCGATGCCCTCTTCCTGTTTATATCCTTTAGCTACAAGTCGTGCCTTATTGTGAATTACAGTATTGTCTTCATCTTTTTTGTTGTTCCATAACCATTTTAGATTGATGACACTCTTTCCAAATGGTTTGTCGACTAGCTCCCGAACTTTGAGTCTGCCGAACTGATGAAGCTCTTCTTGCATTACCTCAATCCATGCCTGATCAGCCATTGCTTCCTAAATGTTCTTTGGTTCAGCAATACTCACGGTGAGTGCGAACATGCACATTTCAGGATATGTAGCAAGTTGTCGTCTTATCCGCACTGGCTTGGATGGATTTCCACGAACTTGTTCTAACGGATGATCTTTTGTCCAATGGTAGTCGGAACGGTGTCTTTGGTAAAACGTATGCATGTTTGAATTATCAACATTACGTGAGGATGACTCAGCAGCTTCTGGTCCCGCTGGAGCAAAAGGATTGATACATTCATATGCTTCAAACCTGTGCATCTGCTTGATCATTGTTGTTTTCCTCAGTATTGAAATTTGTTGGTTGAGTGGTCGGTTCTAATGTAGGTTGAACCTTCATTGTAGGTTGTATGTCTTGTTTTGTAGTATTTTCTCAGAAGAGAGCATATGGTTTTGACACAGTTTGATTCTAGCGTGTATTATTTCTTGCGTATTTAGTTGTATGTCTTGTTTTTGAAGATTCTCAGAGAGAGCAAAAGGTTTTGACACAGTTTGATTTACCGCAGTGAAATATTCTTCGTATATAGGACTGAATAGTAAATCTAACTCTTGTTGTGACGTAATTGTTGTGTCTGCTGTAGGAACAACATTTGGAACCAGCTTTGAACTTTAAGGTTCATTGTTGTGGTCTTGAATTCCGAGTTCTGAATGGTTATGATCAAAAGTCTTTTGTAGTTGAGGCTCGAGGTCAGAGTTGTCATAGTCTGACGCTATTGACATTTCCTTGAGCTCATCAAAGTTAATATGAATGAATTCAACGATTAGTTTTGTCCTCTTGCTATAGACTCTATATCCCTTTGAATGTGTAGAATATCCCACTAAAATGCACGGATCCCCTTTCTTCTTCATCTTGTCAAGGTTTTCACCATCTCTGGTTATGTAGCAGGTAAAGCCAAATATGTGTAGGTGTTTGAGAGATGGTTTTCTATGATTAATGATATGATATGATATCTTTTCATGTCTGGGATGATGAGAGATTTGTTTTGGGTGTAACATGTGGTTGCTATAGCTTCAACCCAAAAGAATAAAGGAAGTTTAGAATCCGAAAGCATTGTTCGAGCAGCCTCAACCAGAGTACGGTTCCGTCTTTTGACAACGTTGTTCTGTTCAGGTGTTCGAGCAATGGTTGTTTGATGTTCAATTCCTTCTTCTTTAAAGTATGCATGGAGTGTCTTGTTTAAGAACTTTGTGCCTCTGTCAGTTCGAACAGTTATCACTTGAGCTTGAAGATTTCGTTAAATCATCTTTAGAAAGTCTTTAAGTACTTCTGGTGTCTCATCCTTAGATCTCAGAAAATGATTCCATGTGTATCGTGAGTAGTTATCAACAATTACCAGAATGTATTGATATCCCATGACGCTAAATGGTTTGATATTGTCACAACTAATATAACCCATAAAGGGTTTAGATCGACAACATTCAAGAACAAGAAAACATTATGTTATATTATTTATATGTGATACATGAACTAGCATTCAACGTTCTTCTGTAACGTATAGTGTATGCAACCTTAGAGGTGATTTACTTTAATCACTTAAGGGTTTTGTTCAAGATCAAGAATCACTTGTCTTAGTAATTCAAGTGATAAAATCAAGAGATTAGTAATTATGTGTAATTATTTGTGTGTTAATTTGTGTGTTAATTTATAAGCATTAAATAAGATACATATGGGACACCTTCCGCTTCGTACTCGTAGTATAAAGTGTTATATGATTGTTAAATCCAAACAAACTGTTGTCTTGGAGGATCTTACCTCAAACAGGTATTGTTCTACACATAAATTGATCTGTTCATGTTATACAATTAATGCACAACAAATTTGTATACTAATCGCGATGTCTAATTTTTATGGTTTTGAGATCTTTCAACGATAACAGAATTGGCACGTAATGAAATACAAACTATAAATTGTTCATCCTTAATGATGTGAATATTTTTGTTGATGCCTTTGAGCTATGTCAACTGTTCTTCCACAATGATGTGAGAAATTTGATAATGTTATCGGTCGAGAGATGTTGGACTAAGGCTGATTAGTTCATAAATGAGAAAAGTCTGTTATTATTAATTTTTGCATTGTATCTAATCTTTGGTTTAGGTGTCGCATATCTACGGAAATTGTATATTTTCATACAAAAATTATCAGATATTCAAGCTACGCAGCAACGCGTTGCGCCCTAATGCCTATTTAGTTCAACAAAACACATATTTTTATTTTACAAACATAAACATCCTCAAACATTCGGCACACCGCCTTATTCTTTGGCATTCGTGGGTGCAAAATACTACTTGGTGTTGCTCAGGGCACTTGTTTACCTCCATGGCATTCTCCTATTAAAATCATCCTTGTTATGTCAAACCTGATAACATTCTATTAGATAGCAGTTTAGAACCCAAACTGTCATGTTTTTCGCTTGCAGCTTGTTACACTATCGACGAGCCTGGTTGCTTTAATGTTGTTAATTTTGGGACCATGTAAGTGAATACCGATTTGTTCGAGAACTTTCACATCAATTCTCAATACATGTACTTTTACTGAACTCTTTATATATTTAGCTTTAAAAATAAGGAGTTCATCGGATCCAAAATATATAGGAGTCTCTTACTGTGAGTTTCTTATCTTTTTGGAATCGTCATGAGGTGTACTATCTTTATAGTTCATAATATGGCTGTCATAGGACACGAACCAAAACAGCCCCTAAATGTCTTTTTGAGTTTATTTGTATAACTTTGTTTTTATAACTTACTTTCTATACTTTCCAACTTAATAATTACCACAAGCCTTTTATAATTACATATGTCATATGTCTTATATATATTAAAGTCCATTAGTTCATATCTTGTCCAAATATCCAAGTTAACAAGTTCCATAATGATACTTTTAATCACAACTTTCTTAAGAAATCCTTAAAACCCTAATTTGTACATATACATGTTTACACTTAACCAACAAGTTACAACACTTATAACCCCATTATATCATGATATTATCAACCTAATATCATATGAAAAAGTGTACAAAAGCATAATCACAAGTAAAAATCCTTTTTACATATTTAAAAGTCCTAAATGGTGATTTTACTATATAGAACATCATATACATATAAAATCATGAAAATGAAAAGATAAAGGTTTTAGGTAACCTTAGTGATGAATGATGACAATGAAAAATATGTGCTAAACCCTTGTTTAGACTTTAAACCCAAGCTTGCACACTTGAAACCCTAGTTTTCCATTAGAAACCCTAATCTTCCTTTCTTGCTTCAATACTTGTAAATGGTTAACCAAGGCTTGCAAATACCTTAATATATCTTAGGAATGATGTGTGATGGCTTGTATAGGTTGAAGAAAAATTTGTATGGATTTGCTTGGAAGGGTGTTTGATGCCGTGGGCTATCAAGGAGAGAAAGGAGAGATAGTTGTGAATTTTTATCAAGGAAATGGCTTGTGTGTTTCTATCTTTAAAGGTGTAAGACTTATATGTACTAAGTGGTTACTAAAGTGTATAAAACAAAGACCAAAAGTCTTATGGTCAAGGGGGGGTCACATTTGGTGAAATAGGGATGACTAGTGATATAAATCACTAGTCATGATAGAAGTCTTACCATCCCATGCTTGCACATTGCCTTGATTAATTTCTTGTGTCCTTATGTTCCCTAAGATGGATATGAGTTCATGGATTTAAGGGATGTGCTAGCTAGATATTTTCTTGATGTAAAAATGTATAAGTATTTCTTGAAATGTAGAAAGTGTAAGTTAAATGTGAAATGTAGATACATTACTTGCAATTTGATAGTCCTTGGTTATTTCTTGTATAAAATTCGGCCAAGTGGGCTAACATATGATGATATTTAGTACATTTTGAGTATTGGGTATAAAAGTGGGTATTTGTTGAAGCGTAAAAAAGTTTTGGTGGTTCCGGGTATGCCTAAACGTATTTTATTGAGAAACGTAATAAATTTACGCAACCAATAAAAATAAATTGAACAATGTTAATAATTACTTAACCCTTGCTTGATGTAAACATTTAATTGTTTGATGCCCGTTTACATTGAACGCTAATTTTTAGCCTACGCGATTTAACTTAACGTTTTACGATTTAAAGCAAACGCGTACAATACAAAAGATACATTGTGAATTTATTGACGACGTCAATGACCCTAAAACACGGGGTGTTATACATATTCTAATGTTTGAGAATATGTGATATATCACCTCTTTCGCCAACATACTTATCAACTCTTTCATTCTGTAAAGAAAATAAATATTTTATTTGTTTCAAGGATGTTACATATTATTTCTCGAAACGGCATGATATTGTCAAACCTCACGCAAGAGAAGATTGGAGGGGCAAGATAAATGCTCCAAGAGGAAGGCATGGAACAAAGAAGAAACATTAATAAGATAAACGACTAACTTAGAACATCCGTACACTTTTACAATATCTTTTTATTATTTTGGAAAGCCTTTGGAAGATTTTTTACTATTGTAAGACATTTTAAAAATCTTTACATAAAGACTTGAAGTTTTCTAACGTACTGTTTGGTATGATGTAATGACAGTTGGAATGGAAACGGTTATTACGATTGAATGAAAAAATCTTGTTTGTTTATAATTATACAATGTAATGCTTCATTACAATGAATGACTCATTACATCAAAAACTAACATTTTCATTCCATAGCGGCCCTTTCTTTTTTTTCATTACGTCCATAATGTAATCAAAATTACATAAAAGTCCACCATTAACTAACCACACTAAATACACATCTTATTAACTATGGACATTTTAGTATTTTTCTGATTGATTGCATTACGTCCTATCATACCAACCAAACATTATTAATAAGGGTAATGAATTATTACATTACATCATTTATTCCATTACGTCGCTTATTCCATTCATTTAATATTTTATTACATTCTATCAAACGAACCTTAACAGTTGAAGCAAAAGTTTTATAATTAAAATTTTGTTGTTTTAGCTTCTTTGTAATGTACTTTTTTCCTTTCAAAATCTTTTATAGAAAACTCATCATTTAAGCAAGTTTGTAAAACGACTTTTTGAGGATAAAATTTATTGAGAACTTTATAGTAATAGATGAAAAAAAATAGTTTGAAGCATTGTAAATGCACTTAATCTGGAACAAAATATTAATATCAGAGTGTGATAATCAAAGATTACTTGGCATAATTTTTAAATCGTGTAAAAGTCCACTTTCTTATGATAATAGTTCTACCATATTGATTGCCTTCGGTTACAAGAAATTTATATAAAAATAAGACAAAATGAAAACTCAAATTCTATATAAAAGAAAGCAGAGCAAAACATAAAGAATTTATTGTAATCGTTGTTGATATAAATATGTTTATCTTGGAGACTAAATTATGTTTACATGTACATAAACTAAATGGTGGTTCTAGGAAAAAGGTGTATCTTGGCAGTGGCGGAGCTTGAAAATATTTATTGGGAGGGCTGAGAAAAAAATTTGAAAATTGTGTTCGTATGAAAAGTCTCGAAACTTATAAACTATTATAAAACATAGCTGAATTTGGAGATGTTGAGATTTAGAGGAGCAATTATTTTAAGTTATAACTAGTGCATTGCCTAATACTTATAATAAAAAATGACAAAATCATTTTAAAACATACACAAAATCACACTATTGGTCCAAACATTAGGGGGGCCAACACCCTCTTTGATCTCTTGAAAGCTCAACCCATGTCTCTTGGTGAAAGTCACAACTTTTATTAAATGATCATAACCTTGCAAATAATTTTTTTAACAAATTTGTGACGGTTAAAATTATCGCTAATTGCAGCCCTTGACACAATGTAAGTCCATCTTCGACGACTAATTTATGTCACTGATGCAGACAAGCATATCTTTTGAACCAATACTATGGTATAATGACGACTAGAATTATGACACGATAGGAAATATCATTTGATATACATTCACAACCTTTATCATTATTGTACTCAAAATCAAGTAAATAGTTTATACAATCGTGCACTCCGCATCTTCAAACTCGTATTATAACTTAACTTGAAATTTATCTGGTCCTGGGTAAATCACCACTACACAAATATGCTTGAGGACACTAAAATCACCAACACAAAACACGACTTAAATGTCATGCAAACCCTACTAAAGACGAAATGCACTACACCGATTAATCGGATAAAAATCGGCTAAATCGGATAAAATTTGGTTAAATCAGCCAACCCGATTAACGCTGGTCAACTTTTTCCAAAAACTAAAATTGAGGTTTTATTTTATTATTCCTCTCGTTTTTCACTAAAATTGATGACACAACCATTGAGATGCACCTTGAGAAATGATTTAACACAAAATATGAAGGTATGCTCATTTTTCGTATTTCAGTTGAATGTTAATGACACTAATTAAATTCGAAAACTGATTACTACTCTCTCCGTCTCATAATTATAGTCCACTGTTAACTTTCGAGGTCTTTATTTTGCAACTTTAACCTTAAATATTAGTTTTTGTGTAATATAAAATTTGATGCAAAATATATGAATGAATTGGGTTTTAAATATATTTTTCATTGGTATTGTTTCTATCAAGTATTATATAATACAAACAAAAATATTTCAGGTCAAAGTTAAAAAATAAAGACCTCGAAAATCAACAGTGAACTATAATTATAGGACGGATGGAGTAGATATTAGTTAAACCATATGATCTATGAACCTTACAGTATTTTGAAGCATTTCCTTTATGTTATATATATATATATATATATAATTTCAAAACTTTATAATTTTATATATGGGAAATCCAATTCGATGAATTCCCGATTAATCGTCGCCTAACAGATTAATCACTAGGCGGTACATGGTCACCCAGCTAGCGTCAATCGAGTTTTATAACCTTGTTATTATTTTTATTATTATCTAATTAATTAATTAATTATTATTATTATTAATTATTTTTATTATTATTTATTTATTTATATATTATTATTATTAGCATTTATTATTTATTATTATTATTATTATCATTTACTATTATTATTAATATTATTATTATTATTATTATTGTTTTTTTATCATAACATCACTTTATTAGAAATTTATAGAATTTATAAAAAATTAGAGGGAAGCCGAGATACTATCTGGGCTCACCCACTCCTTTAGCAATAGCAAAACTAATCCTATTAATAATATGAATAGTCGCACGTGCCTCAATGTCCTGAGTTATGGAGAACTTTCGGATCCACTTCAGCAAGGTAACCGTGTCTGCCTCTAATTCCCTCAAGGAAGAGAAAGAAAATGGAAGAAACTCATATCCAATAGCCGCACACTTATTCATATTACCTCGTTTATGTTGTGCAACATCAATCACGGCCCGACTGTGTAGGAAATCAACCATCCCTATTTGCGTCAAAGGTGAAGATCCAGTCAGATCCACACACACATCAAATCCTCCATCCCACTAGTAAAGTAACATATCTGCTGGACGTAATGGTTTGTCACGCCCCCCATCCAACCCGATATCAACTTCCTTACCAGCTGAAATCCCATAACGATAACATATGTCGACAAGGGTATCGCGCACAACGTTATGACGATGTTTAATACCAATAATCCTAGCACACGATACAGCATGGCTCCATAAATATCCCCAATAAAAACCCTTGAACAAGCTGAATAAGGTTTCGAAACAGAAAATAAAGGAATACCTAACCGATAGCACAAAACACAACGGTAAGTCTTACCGTTATTATTGTTATTATTATTATTATTATTATTAATTTTAAGTATTTTTTTTAATTTTATTGAATTACATTACGTTGATATCCTACCAAACACAGTGACAGAATACATCAATTACCATTTTAGCACATTACATTTACAACGCACCCCAACTCTTTACATTACAATTCATTCAAATTATATTTTCTTTGACATATTATAATTCCTTTCAAAATAGACTGCGAACCAAACGCCCCCTTAGCACTTTGCATATTTTCATCCTTTGCTTTAAAAAAACCGTCCGATTTTTATAAAACACATTTTTTAATTTTTGTGGTAAGTTTTAGCAAAAAAAATCTAAAAGGTGTACATGTTGGTTCTTGAGGCACTCTAAAACGCTTAAAATATTAAGGTAGTTAAATTGTCATTACACTTTCGTTAAATACGTGATTGTAAAATTAAAAAACATATAGTTGGTTTGTATCATGTCAAATAAATGGTGACCACATTAGTTAGTTGTTTTCATCATTTGTTTTATTATTTGTATTTTTCATGTGGGGGTGTTTTATTAGATACATTGATTGTTCATGTTTAACATAAAATTTTATAATAAGTAAGTGTGTAAATTTAATATTCTAAGATTTCGATTTTGAAAAGGTGATAATAATGAAAAAGATCAGCTTATTACACTTATATAGTTATATCAAACATATAAGTTTTCTTTACCAGGAAAGAAAAAAGAACATATAAGTCCCTTTATGCGTTTACGTCACATATCATAAAATGGAACCATTCAACTTTGATAATACTAGTTATATATGGTTGACACATTATAAAAGGGGAGTGATTTCTGCAACATTTTTTTTCATCCATAAACCACTAAATGACATCGGTAATGCACACAGTACAACATCGGTATGCATGATTATTGGTGTATGGATGAAAAAAAATGATGCACAAATCACTTCTCGTACGAACTCTAAAGTTCTTCACATACAATCCGTACATAAGTTTCTATACTATGAAACTTTCGTACCATGAATTTTCTAAATGTTACCCGTACATTGATTTTTAAGCATAAAAAAGTGAATCATTCAATTCTTTAATTGAAAACAAATAGGTTTAAAATATGAAATTTATAAAATAATCAAATTTAAAAGTCACAAACAACAAATGTGGACACTTTGAAAATGAAAGGTCCGTAATAATAGCTAAAAAGATATCCGTTAGAATTATGCCGAAACCTAAAAAATAAATAAAGGTTTATGTGGTTCTTTCAGGGACGAGGATCTTTAAAGTTCATTTGAACTTTAGAGGTAAAGTTCCCTCACAGACATAATACCGGAGCCTACTGCGGGACCCGGTTTTCTTTACTCATGTGAGGGAACTTTACTTTTAAAGTTCAAATAAACTTTAAAGGATCATCATCCTTCTTTCGGAAGTTTAGTATAGGTTGTTAGATTTTTAAGTGTAAGGCCAAGTGTAATAAGCATTCCCAAAACGTGTTTTCCCCCACCGTCTTGTTGGTCCAAGTGTAATAAGGGGTGAGAAGAGCAGCCGGGATCATCTTGTCAAAACAAAGACAAGTACGTGCTACTCCCTCCGTCCCAAATTAATTGTCCCCCGACAAAAAACACACAGCTTAAGAAAACATAATCATTACTGCATTCTCTCTCTTAATTTTTTGTAGAATGACGGTTTTACCCTTATGAAATTAATTAACGCTTTAAATAAAGTTTGTAATTTCTAGTATCATAAGGGGCAATATGGTAAACTTGCTACATTACTCACAACTATATTTAGAAGAGGACAATAATTTTGAGACAACCTAAAATGAAAAGAGAGACTATTAATTTGAGAC
>BQNB010132566.1:0-18604 GCA_026074375.1 Tanacetum coccineum
AGATTTATATTTTTTTGATTATTTTTCTATTTTTTATGATTTTTTAAAGTTTTTAATAAAATTAAATGATAAAAAATAATAAATGAACTCTAAAAATTCTAGAAAAATGACAAAAAATAGCTTAAACTATTTAAATCCTAGGAAAAATAAGCCCGAGATCACAGCTTATTAAATAAGCTGCGAAATAAGCTTTGACAGCTTATAAGGCTTATTGGCTAAAGTTGTATATAAAGAATTGATTGTGCCAAGGTCTTATGAAAAAGACCCAAGGGCACAGCGGTAAGGTGTGGGGTGTGTGTGTTTATAAAAGGTTGATGTGTTGAGGTCGGGCTTTGAGTCTTGCTTACCCCTGACTTCCACTTTCCTTTTTTTGGTTTTTATAAAAAACAAAAGTTGTTAAGGATAACTTTTTAAGCTACTTTAATAAAAGCACTATAAGCTGAAACTCAAAAATAAGCTCTTAAAGAGCTTTTGAAAAAGCTGTTTACAGGAAGTGAGCTTTTGAGCTCTAAAAGCTAATTTTCACTTTAATGCTTGCACACAACTCATTTTAAGCTCAAATTTGAATCTAAAAGCTACTCTAGAGAGCTTATAATATCTAGAAGCTAAAATCACAAGCTACTTTACCTATTAACACAGCTATAATACTAAATCTAATGATAAAAAGTGCTAACTTAGAAACTATAACTTGAGGCTAAAAAAAACTAGATAAGCTAAATTGCTCAATAAGCTATTATAGGATTTGAGCTTTTGAAAACTTAACAACCTACTTATAACCTATTAATCCAAATCATAAAAACAAATTCTAAAATCTAGAAATCAAAATTTAAAAGCTAGTTCTTGTTACTACTGTTTTTGGTTTTTTAAGGTTTTTTATTAACTTTTAAAAGCTAATTTATCCTACTTATATCTAAACTAAAAGCTTATTCAATTTTAAAAACCTAAATCCTAATTAAACTAGCTTAAATGCAAATGAAAAGGGACAGCAGTTGTATGCTAAAAACCTAATCCTAAAAACTACTCTTTCCCTCTGAATTTTTATCCTAAAAGTGACAGATTGTGCATA
Source organism: Tanacetum coccineum (assembly GCA_026074375.1). Taxonomy (NCBI): domain Eukaryota; kingdom Viridiplantae; phylum Streptophyta; class Magnoliopsida; order Asterales; family Asteraceae; genus Tanacetum; species Tanacetum coccineum. Next base: position 1,067 of record BQNB010132566.1, read on the forward strand.
TTTGTTGCTGATGCAACTTGGTGACCCAAAAGGTTACCTCTGCACTAGACACTCCTATTGAGTGTCTAAGAACACCTAGCAAACAAAATCCAAGCCTAGGAAGGCTTGGATCAAATTTTATCAATCAAAGAAAAAGGTAAAAACTCCCCTGGTGCAGGAGCTAAAAGATTAGGCCTTAACTTTTTATGATATGAAATCTAAGTTGTGAAAATAGTTTTTCTACTCATTTTAAATGAAAATCAAACTGACTCAAATGATTTGCTCAACTTAATTTGACTTTAAAGAGTCAAACCTGCATAATCCAAACACTCCTTAAGCTATTGACAGATTTAATAAAACTTGACTAAATGAAATCTAGCTAGCAAATCTAAAGTACCAGATCTCAAATAGCTTATAACAAGCTTAATAAACACAAATCAACAATTAATTAGCTAAACACTAAGATCTACGAACTTATACTAATATTTTTGGCTTTTTATTGATTTTATGACAATTCAAAACTAATCTAAGATTTAAGCTACACTAACTAAAGATAAATGATCAATTAAAACTAAATAGCACATGAGATGACAATAAGCACAAATAATCAAGAAAATAAGCAGAATAAGCAAATAAGCAAATCTAAACTAGGACATTAAGAATAGGAAAAGAAATAGAAAACTAACCAATTGCCTTAGCAAAACAAAGGCAGAAATGCTCAAAGAGCTTATCAACAGCTCTGGCTTATCAAAGTTAAGCCAGTGAAAGTCCTTGGAAACTCATTCTTTGCTAGTTTCCCTTCCATAAGCTCAAAGTCCAATAAGTCAAGGTTATTTAAAGCTGATTTTAGAAGTTTGAGTAGATTAAATGATTAATTAAGCTCAATCCTAGCTTAGAGACTAAGAGAGCTTGAATGAGCTTAATGGAAGCTTATAAGAGCTTATGCAATAGTAACATTATTTGAGAGAACTTAAAAGCTTATGACAGAATTTTAAAAGCAAAACTCAATTTATTTAACTAAAAGCTTGATTACATTACTTTTGAAAAATGAAAATTACAAAGGCTAACTTAAGAAAATTACATGAAAATTATATAAGCTAAAGCTCTAAAAAGCTAAGCTAAATTAAGCTAGAAATCTAAAAGCTAAAACTAGGTGTCTGTGTATGTGAGGATGAGGCTTTATTTATAGTCATGATCTGAAACTTCTAGGTCTAAATTCAGTTACACCTCCTCTCAATCTTGTCCGTACATTCCTTCAATCATTGGATGAATAATCTTGGCCGTTGGATCAAATTATAGCTCACACGGATTGCCAGTGTGGCAATCCGTGATGTGACACCTTTGTGCTTCTTGTGTGAGTACCTCAAGTGCAAAATCCAACATTCCCTTGTGCTACTTGTCAGTCCACGTGTCCTCTTCATTAGGGCTTGACCAATGGCATTGTTTGGTGACGATTTTAACCTGCCATCTCATTCCTTTGTACTTGAATTGTCCTTTTTGGCCCCCAATTGTGAATTGCCCTTTGTTTTTGATCCTGGGTAAAATGGGGAAGAAGATCTACAGTAAAAAGGAAACGGATTTTCTCGCTTTTTTTACTTATAAAGGTTGGGGGTTTGACTACATTGACCCGGGTTTTAATCTTGTTTGACTCTGGGCTTTTGACGAGATTGGGCCGTGGGTGATTGGGCTTTGGAAATGTTAACAGGGTAACCGGGTTGTGGGATTTGGTTTTATAAAGAAAGATAACAAGTGTTTACTTTTATAAATAAAAGTTAACGACCGTTAGGATTTTTAAGGATTATTTTTGTGAATTGGTTTATAAATGAGGGACTGATCTTGAAACTTTAGGATTTTGTCCTTTAGTGACCTTGACTTTTATTGACCAAGTTGACTGAAGGTTGATCACAGTTTGACTTTGATAGATTCTGTCAGGCTTTTTTGCGTGCTCTTTCGTTCCTATATTCGTGTTTGCCCGGTTTTAACCGTTTTCTTGTGGTTTTTGCTTTATCCGTACATGCACATACAAAGCACAAAAACAAGCATATCTTTGCCATTTTTATTATGTTTTTGGTCTTAATTGGGTCTATTTTGATATAAAACGGATATGTGTTTTCACACATATCAACCTCCAGTAAATTATGGCATTTGTCTCGCAACCCATCAATTATGGCGTATAACGGAAGATCCACGGCTAAAAAAGAGAGAAAGGGGAGACAGGGAGGTGTAAGCATTGTACCAACACTGTTGATACAACACTAGGGGGGACATGTTCACGTATGTGACCGCTGGGTATACACCGGCAGAACCTACCCAGCGGCCAACATCCTATCAACAACGAAGACCCTCCGGTGCTGACTCAACACTAAGAAGGATAGGCATAAGTTAACCTCGGGAGAAGACCAACATATCCTATTGTCCAGACACTCCCTATTAACCAATGGTTAATAGCAAGGGTCGCACGCACGCAGTCAACTCAGGATTCGGGGAGCCTTGTCTGTCACGTGAACACACCGACTGACAAAGTGTATAGTAGATCGCCGCTCCCGTTCCCCGAAGTGTCAGGAACAGTAAGCACTATACAGTACTTGAGGTAGTATAAATACCCTAAGCATATTCAATACAACACACACAGAAAACACCACATTTATTATACTCTCACTATGCCTAACGGCTATTATAATACCATGTACTTATCCTCACGCCGGAGCTTGGTCCTGGGATAACGCCCGAGGAGAGGTTAACGCGTGTTGTCTTCTCAACAGGCTTGTTGAGCATCAAGAATCATCTGGAAGGCAACAATCATCCTTCCTAGCGGATATTTGCATCAACAGTCACCAAGCCTCACTATTCATCTTTAGGTCATCTCAAACTTTCTCTATGACTAAAATTTTTATTTTGTTTTGTTCATATGACAAATCACTTGTCCACTTTATTGTTTATTGTTGCCTTTACCTTAAATAATCAAAACCAACTTTCTAAATCATATAAATGATTTGGAAAATGATATTTGTCACCCTTTTTATCCTCTGCTTTAATAAATTATAGTACGAATGTTTTTTGTGACAAGTGTAATTGTTCAAATTTCCTAAACTACCCACATATCTTTCTCTTTGTAATGGTGTCATGCTAATCCATGCTGCTATTTTAAACCTCACACGTGTACAATGATGATCCAATCAATCTTCATGACTCACTCCAACAACAAAAAGAAAACTAATAAAAATTGACAAAAATAGCTCTTTTTAGTTTTTACCGGCAAACTTTACCAAACGAGGTTCGTCACCCGCGTTGCCGCGAGACTATTTTTTAGCGGATCGATAACATCAAGTATTATTTGTAAGTTGTTGGGATTTACCGTGCAACGAACCGAAAGCCTCAAAGACTATTTCCGTAAATATTTTCAAATATGTATTAAACTTCAACATGTTTAAAAAAATCATACGCATGTGAGAAGCGTTGCAATATTAGGGTCGTTTGTTCGCAGTTCGACGATCTTTTCAGTGACATTTTTTTCTCGAATAATTCGATAGAAATGCGCTCCAGGTTTGATAAATAACGTTTGTTATATAAAAAAGTCGTTGCTAGGTTAAAGTTCAAGTTCGGGTTTGTAACGTCTAACATACTTCAGGGTGCGCTTTGTAAATTGTTTTTTTAATATGTACATTAAACTTCAACATTTTTTATAAAAGCGTACGCATGTCAGAAGCATTGTAATATTGGGCGTGTTTTGTTCGCAATTCGACAATCTTTTCAATGACATTTTTTTCTGAATGAATAGATAGATATGCGTTTCATATTTGATGAATAAAGTTTGTTATATAAAAAAAGTTGTAAATAGGTTAAAGTTCATGGTGCGTTTTGAAAATCGTTTTTTTAAATATATATTAAACTTCAACAATTTTTATAAAATCGTACGCATGTCAAAAGCATTGCAATATTGGGCTCGTTTTGTTCGTAATTCGACGATCTTTCCAGTGACATTTTTTTCCGAATGAATCGGTAGATATACGCTCCATATTCGATAAAGAAAGTTTATTATATAAAAAAGTTGTAAATAGGTTAAAGTTAAAGGTGCGTTTTAAAAATATATAAATTTTTTTTACCTTGATAGTCGTGCATTGGGGAATATTTTATTCCAAAACCTTGCCACTGTGCACTGATGTTTTATATATACTTATAATATCTAAATTCTTATAAAAAATCTGAAATATTCGCAAAATTCATAAATTTTGCGAAAGTTTTATTTTGCGAGGTCAAAACTGGCTAATTTTTTATTAAAATTCGAAAAATTTGACTTCGCAAAGTCAAACATCGTTAGTCTTCATAAAATTCGCAAAGTTGACCTGACAAAGTTTAACCTTGCAAAATTTTGAAAATTGTTTTTTTTCGGTTTTTACACTTAGATCAAAATATGAAAGTTATAGATCTCTCTTTTCTTGGCAAGCAGCTTTTCGAATTACGCATAAAGAGATTAGTGTGAGAAAGTTATGATCAAAATATCACATCAACTAAATGTGAAAGTTGTGTTATTTTGGCCATAATTTTTCATACGAACTTATTTTTGGATGATTCAAAAAGCAACTAAACGAAAAAAAATAATACAAATTTTATGTTTTTAGAAAAATCGCAAAATTGACTTCGTAAAGTCAAACCTTGCGAGTTTTCAAAAATTTCATAAACTCTCGTAAAACTTGCGAATTCTGCGAGTATGTTGAATTTTTGATAAAAACTAAATTTTTAAAATTTGGTTGATAAATTTTGGATTTTTTTCAATAAAACATTTTGTTTAACTTAAAACCAATGTTTTAAAAATCGGTTTTTGAATTGACCCGATCGAGTTACGGGGTCACGGTTCAACCGGTTTAACTGGCGGTTTAACTGGGTTTTTCGGTCAAAACCGGCATCCAATCATCCTATCGGGTCATAAGTCAATCGGTTCAACCGGCCGGGTCAACCTGGGTTTTAAAACACTTCCTGCTTAAAACCTTGATTGAACCTCTTTGGATAAGGTTGCCTTGCTGCCTTGTTGTTTACTTGTCATTTTAACCCTTCCAAGTGGTTCCCACCAAAATTACTTGTGTCCATACTATAAATAAACCCCATATCCTTAGTTTAGAAAAAAACTATTTTTATTTCATATCATATCATCACTCATTAAATATTCACCAAAAAACATGATTGCACCGGTACCGGTGACTGATCCAATGACACAACTGAATTTACCTCCGGGATTTCGGTTTTATCCCACTGATGAGGAGCTCATGGTCCAATATCTGTGTCGGAAAGTCGCGGGAAACGACTTTCCGCTACAGATTATTGGCGATGTCGATTTGTATAAATTCGACCCCTGGGATTTACCTAGTAAGTTTTTTCTCTTCAAAATATATTTATTAATTATAGTACTATTCGCAGAATAGTACTTGTATGCTTAAATGTATGTTTAATCTTATGCACAGTTACTGTATGACATGCATTTTTAAACATGTTTTGAAAATGCATGTTGATTTTTAGTTCTTAACTATTTTTTTATATTGTTTTTTTTATAAAGGCAAGGCGATGTTTGGTGAGAAGGAATGGTATTTTTTCAGCCCAAGGGATCGAAAATACCCGAATGGGACACGTCCCAATCGGGTAGCTGGTTCCGGTTACTGGAAAGCAACCGGAACCGATAAGGTGATAATGTCAGAAGGACGAAAAGTTGGGATTAAGAAGGCGTTGGTTTTTTATGTTGGAAAAGCTCCAAGAGGGTCCAAAACTAATTGGATCATGCATGAATATCGCCTTTCGGACCCTCCCAAAAAGACTCACACTCTTCGGGTCAGTAAATTCATGTTTTTAATGCAAAGATTAATTACATGATTTTTTTGATAAGAAAATATACACAGATTATTACAGCATATATTGTCTGCATTGATGGTTTTATTTATTGTCTGCTAAGATTTTTTAAACTTTTTTTTTTTAATATTTTGTCATTTTTTAGTTTTGGTAGTATTATTTTTTACTTATGAGCTAAATAAAAGTAGATTTTTTTCCGTTAGGTTTAATTTTTTATCTTGATTTTATTATTATTTTTTAGGATTTGTTAGCAACAAACCTTATAGGTTTTGTTAAAACATCTTTTAATTAACAATGTTTTCAAAATAATTTTTATAAATACATAATTTCAACATATATAATTAACATTAAGTTAAGTGAATTTAATAAAATATATAATAAAATGAAGTGAGTTTATATTTTAATTTTTTTTAATTAAAATAAGCTTAAACAACACTTATGAGGTTGTTATTAGCAAAGGATACTAATTTTGTTTTTCAACAATTATAACATATTTATACGTCAATTTATTACTATAAGAAAAAGTGGTCTTTTGATACAAAAGGAAACCGTTATTGATGGCCCAAAAATGACAAAGAATAAAAATATCTAAAATAAGTGTATATGTTGTGCTTAAATATGTTTATAACTCTTTTTTTTTTAAGGAAATATGTTTATAACTTACCAATTATCAAATGTTGCATTTTCTTTTTTGGTACAGTTGGATGACTGGGTGCTATGCCGTATCTACAAGAAGAATTCAAGTGCCGAAAAGACGTTTCCCGAACGAGCGAAAACCGAACCTAGCCATATCTCATCATCCTCCTCGTCATCCCAGTTCGACGATGTTCTCGACTCATTTCCCGACACAATTGTTGATGTCGGTATTTGATGGTGGAAAGATTTGGTATTATTGTTTATGTATTCATTATATTGTAGTAGAAAAAGTAAATGAATGAGAAAGTATAAAAAGGTAGTATATGAAAAGCGAATTAGGGATGGATACATTGATGATTAAGGGTTTGAAAGAAACGACAATAATAATTTGCAAAACATAAAATGGTTACTCAATCAGATAATGTAGATTAGGTAAATCACGAACGATGAATGTAGAAATAAAGGGATAAGGGTGTAAAAGAATGGAGTTTTAGGGGTATTGTTTTATAATAAGAGTGTGAAATCGATTGACAAGTTTGATATTCGGGGTAACGACCCAATCGAGTGGGTCGGGTTATCGAGAGTGAAAAGAAGGATGGAATGGAATAAGTTGAGGGGGTTGAGTGTAAATAGGTGGGTTTTTGAAGTTTGGTGGAAAAAATATGTTGAAAAGTAAAAAGTCAAAGATAAAATTAGGAAAAGTCAAAGGGAGTGTTTGGTTGAATGTAGATAGTAGAGAAAAGTAAACAATGTCTTTGTTTGTTAAATTTTCGGTTAATTTCTTGTTATGGAAATTTTGTTGGTTGATTTTTCTTTATATTGTTTTACTTAGCTTTAGATAATCATGATATATATTTATTTGTTTACGTGGTAACCCGACTTGATATTACAAGTTAACTAATTTCAAGTCAACTGCCTTTGTTACTAGCATATATATCTTCACATTTAGAAGATTGTTGAAAACAAAAAAGAAACTAAACTATATATTGATAACTTGATAAGAAAATATGCAAACTAAGAAGTTTTATGTAAAAACTAATGAAATGTATAACATGAGATTTTACGCTTTAGAAGATTCAAAAGCTGGACTTGTCAAAACTCAAATACTTTGTAGTAATTTATATGGCATATTCACGAAAGCTTTTGTTTAAGTATCCAAATGTATTAGGTTGGACGTAATAAAGAGACTTTAAGACTGCATTCGACAAATCTATGTAAGAAGTTTTAAGAAGTTTTATATAATCAAAATCTACTCTACTTACACACATATATACCCATGGCCGGATTTGAGCATTGCAGAGTGCTCAACCGCACATGACCCCCTAATTTGGAGGGCCTCATGATTTGTCACGACTAGAGGTGGTTTAGTTCAGGTTTTCACGTAACATAGATGAAAAAAAAGTGTAATACAAACTTAACTTACACTGAATTCGACAAATCTAAATTGTGATGATCTGACTAAGACGGACCTTAAGTTCATGGGTCTTAAAAAATGGACCAAAATACATGAACCAGCCCACAAAATTAAAGCTATATAACATATATTTGGGCCTACATTTGTGTTATAACATGCTCTGTTGTCTGTTGTTCATACTTTTGGTTTTCCATTTTAATGGCCCATAGAATTGACCCAAGTATAATTTTGCACAAAAACATTCACTATGAACCTTATTTACTAAGAAAAGACACTAAAACTGCGTTTTAAAGCAACACAAAGAATTATTCTGAAACCTGAAAACGAGCCCTTAGCTAAGATATAGATTGGACCATACTATTATATGTAATGATAACATCATATATATCATGAAATGAAGCAGTTTTCGGCTACATCATTTCTCGTTGCTTCATTGTCGACAAAGTTTTTATTTGAAAATTCGACGGTGAACACTGTCAAGCTCACCATATTTGGTAGAGCCAACTTTGAGTAGTAAGTTGATTGAACTTAACTATATCTTTTTTCGCCAAAAAGAAACACACAATAACAATTTTTCTTACCAAAATAATTGTCATTATTCATCCAGTTTGTCTTTTAATAGAAGGTTGATTATCTTTGACACAACAAAACCATATGTTGGAATACTCAGGGATTACTTCAAAAAAAAAAAAAATTAGTCAGGGACGGAACCAGGGTAATTAGCGTTAATTTTGTTAAAAACATCTATCAATTTTTTTATGAATGTATGCGGTCCTAAACAGTTGTGCACGCAGTTTTGTTTAATTTTTCGTAAATGAACCTGGTAACTTTGTATTCTGTCTCCGCCTCTCAAAATACCCTAAGAAACCAATGTTGGTACCTTTTTGTGTTATTCATGGATTTCAATGAAAGAGATAAATAAATGGTACGCGTAATTAAAAGGCTATAAATGATACCCTACTTACTTAATTAGTCTAAGCACCACCAATTTTATCTTGTTTGGTATATTTTGGTTCAATGACCCCACTTTTAATTACTTTTTTTTTGTTACTTGTTAATTAACTTTTCTAGTATCATTCTCACATGTGTTAGTTGAGAAGGTTACAATAATTCAATGCTCAAGCTATAATTTGCAACTATTAGTCATATATTCATTTTATTGCGGAAAGATCAAATAAGAAATAAAATTAACATGATAATGGTGAGAAGAAACTATAATCATGTGTCCGTTGTTCGATCCTTGATATGGATTAATTGGATTCGTATGTAATTTCCACTTTCTATAGCATCTTGCTATAGTTTAAGTACGAATAAGATTGTTTCGTTGTTATTTAGGATTATTTCCGTTGAACATCTAATGTACAACGATAACATATCGACTCATCCGTTGAACATCTAATGTACAACGATAACATATGAACAAGCTAGAACTGATTATTGTTTAATCAAGTCGACATCATTACCTTTAGTTAGAAACTAATTAGGTGGTTTCGTGTTCAAATACATAACTTAAAATTATATAGCTATCGTGCAATATATATGTCTATCAAAAGGTTTCTTTATCGCATATTTTCTCTTCGCCACTAAAAAACGTCGACAAATTAAACCCTAATTCAATCTTTTTCATCAATTTTCAGCATTATGTATGTATACATCGTGTCTTGTTTATCATCACGAAATTTTCGGTCAAATATTTTTGTCGTTTAGTGACCTTTAGCGAAGACGTTGGTGTCCTTTACAAACTCTCGTTATTTTTCTTGTAGTGAGAACCAATATTTTAATGTTAGTAGATAATAAGAGTAATTGAAATTTAGTACTGTATAAGTAGTAACTAATTGCTATATGTTATTAGAAGAAAACTTATGATAAAATCATAATTAGATATAAGGATAATTACATGAAACAGAATGCATATGTTTAGGTCACATGTATGTTATGAGATTCTGTTACCTAACATTTACACACATACAACATGTGTGCTTCCCTCTTATATTTCGCCGCATATGTCGCCTCATGTCTCTACCCTCCATACGGCTGATTTTAATCTTAAATGTATAAGAACGTATAAATAGATTTAAATACGTGTAGTATGTACGTGCTATGCGGCGTTAGGGAGAGATAAGGTGGCCAGAGATGATGATGGTGATCAACGACGATGATGATCTGTGAGTGTTGTTGCTTCAAGATCAAGTGTGATGTCTGTCTTTAAACGATAACGATTTTTAGCTCTTTCATACCAGACATTTAAGGTATGAAAGAGCTAAAAATCGTTATCGTTTAAAGATCAAGTGTGAGCTGAGCGCGTGTCTGTCTTGAAACTATGACTAAGACCCTTAACATAATGGAGAATATATTCTAAGACGTGACTTAAGACGACACAAAATATGAAAATATTTATAAATTTATATATTTCACTACAAGAAAAACTAGAACGGGCGACGACACAAAATATGAGAATATATTCTAAGACCCTTAACATAATGGAGAATATATATTTTCTAAAATATATAATTTTTTTTTAAAATTATTATTTATATATATTTTATTTATAAAAAACGTAAGTATATAAATATTAATTATTAAAAGCTTTAAAAATAAATTTAATAAATATCTTTCCCGGGCGACATGTCGCCCGGGAAAGATATTTATTAAATTTATACAGCTTCTAGTATTTTTTTAATAAACGCTTTCCCGGGCGACATGTCGCCTGGGATTCATTTTAAATTTATACTAAAATGAATCACGGGCGACATGTCACCCGGGAAACCTTTTTAATATTTGCTGAAAAATGCCCTCCAATATTTTAGTTATGGCGCCATTTTAGCTAAACGACAAATTATCTATAATCCTCCACAACCCATTCCCACGCGTTTTCCCATGGGCAATGGATACCCACGAGTATGTGGGTAAGAAAAAAGTTAGAGCTCATTTGGTGGGATAATCGGTGATGCTGCGTGAGAAAAAAATCACGAGTTCAGGTGACGGGTTTGATAAACCCATACCCATTACCTACGGGTGTTATGAAAGAGCTAAAAATCATTCACTACAAGAAATATGAGAACAGGTGACGGACTTTTCCCCGGCGACATATGTCGCTGGTATAAATTCACTAAATCGACCAAAAATAGATCCCTGACGGGCACCAAGTCTCGTAGAAAATATTGAGTCCAAAGATATTCTGCACTTTTTCCCCGTCGTACATTCGCCGGGTATAATGTCGTTAAAAATTAGACCAAAATATTTCTGACGAAAAACGTGCGGGAAAATTTTCCCTTACTTCCCGGTGTACATGTCGCAGAGGATTCATTTGATTTATTAAAAAAGAGATAATTAGTCTGGGGAAAGTGTTATTAAAATTATAAAGTTTTATTAATATATCACAAATATATCAAAAATAAAAAAGAGGTTTCCCCGGCGACATGTCGCCGGGGAAAGTATTATTAAAAATTATAAAGTTTTATTAATATATCACAAATATATCAAAAATAAAAAGACACTTTCCCCGGCGACATGTCGCCGGGGAAAGGGTTATTAAAAAATTATAAATTTGATATATTTATCACAAATATATCAAAACTATATTTTTTACTAAAAGTTTTATTAATATATCAAAACTATATTTATTAAAAAACTAGAGTTTTTAATAATTAATATTTAAAAAATATATTATTTAAAATTATTTTTTATAAAATAATTTCGCCGGGGAAAACGTTTGACTTTGTTGACTTTTAATTAAACTACGTTTTTTAGATTTGTTTCGGTCCGATATTCCGTATATTTTAACAAAAAATATATATACGTTTTTAAGGTGATATCGTTATACATAAACACATTCATATCGTTATACATAAACACATTCATATCATAAAAGTTTAAACAAAGTCTTCACATACAATAAAAAAAACATACGAATTACATTGCAAATGACAAACTACTCGAAATCATACGAATTACATTGCACATGACAAACTACTCCAAATCAAGTTTTTCCATTTCATTGAGAACTTCGTGAAATAGTGCAGCCGAATTAACTGTATGTTGTTCCGGATGCATATGCATTTCCATTGTTGCCTTGAGTACACTTATCTTTCCACGCAAGTGCTTGCAGTTTGAGCACTCTCTATTTCTTGAAGATCCTAGAGAATAGTTTGTAGGTGTTGAAGGTCCAGAAGAATAGGTTGGAGGCGTTGAAGGTCCTGAAGTATTGCTTGGATGTGTTGAATGTCCTGCAGAGTAACTTGGAGTCGATGGAGCTCCAGGAGAACTCATCAATTCACGAAGTCGGGTCTCTTTCCATAAAAAAAATCCACATCCAGAATGTTTCAGAGGCTATTAAATAGTAAAGAAATCAATTCTTTTAACAACTAACCAGAATATTTATATATTACACAAATAAAAAACATGTGATTGTTTACCTTTGATTTTGGACATGCATAGTATAGTTTACCGTAACTCTCAGGTTTATACGATTGTCGGAGAACTACATCTCCTTCTGCACACCTACACAAAAAAGCTTCATGTGGCACCATGTTCACCATCTTTTTGTGGTTGTGATGTTAAGAGTGTGTGATTTTGTGGTTGTGATAGTATTTGCTTTTATAGTATAAAAGAGTATTTGGCGGGGGCATTTGGCGGGAGTATTTGGCGGTAGTTTTTGGCGGGAGTTTTTGGCGGGAAACCATAACATATCGACTCCTCCGTTGAACCTCTAATGTACAACCATACCATATCGACTCGTCCGTTGAACCTCTAATGTACAACCATACCATATCGACTCGTCCGTTGAACATCTAATGTATAACCATACCATATCGACTCGTCCGTTGAACGTCTAATGTACAACCATAACATATCGACTCATCCGTTGAAACCTCTAGTTGTACAACCATACCAAATCGGACTCGTCCCGATGAACATCATAAATGTATAACCAGACCAAACAACCATCCGTTGAAAACGTCTAATGTACAACCAAACCATATCGACTCCGTCCGTTGAACATCTAAAGTATAACCCATACCAATCGACACACTGTATTGTGATCTCTAATGTACAACCATAACATATCGACTCGTCCGTTGAACGTCTAATGTATAACCATAACATATCGACTCATCCGTTGAACGTCTAATGTACAACCATACCATATCGACTCATCCGTTGAACCTCTAGTGTACAACCATACCATATCGACTCGTCCGTTGAACATCTAATGTATAACCATACCATATCGACTCGTCCGTTGAACGTCTAATGTACAACCATAACATATCGACTCGTCCGTTGAACGTCTAATGTACAACCATACCATATACCCCAAAAAAAGAAAAATAACATATCGACTCGTCCGTTGAACGTCTAATGTATAACCATACCATATCGACTCGTCCGTTGAACGTCTAATGTACAACCATAACATATCGACTCGTCCGTTGAACGTCTAATGTATAACCATAACATATCGACTCGTCCGTTGAACGTCTAATGTACAACCATACCATATCGACTCGTCCGTTGAACGTCTAATGTATAACCATAACATATCGACTCGTCCGTTGAACATCTAATGTATAACCATAACATATCGACTCATCCGTTGAACGTCTAATGTACAACCATAACATATCGACTCGTCCGTTGAACGTCTAATGTATAACCATAACATATCGACTCCTCCGTTGAACGTCTAATGTACAACCATACCATATCGACTCGTCCGTTGAACCTCTAATGTACAACCATACCATATCGACTCGTCCGTTGAACATCTAGTGTACAACCATACCATATCGACTCGTCCGTTGAACATCTAATGTATAACCATACCATATCGACTCGTCCGTTGAACGTCTAATGTACAACCATAACATATCGACTCATCCGTTGAACCTCTAGTGTACAACCATACCATATCGACTCGTCCGTTGAACGTCTAATGTACAACCATAACATATCGACTCATCCGTTGAACCTCTAGTGTACAACCATACCATATCGACTCGTCCGTTGAACGTCTAATGTATAACCATAACATATCGACTCGTCCGTTGAACATCTAATGTATAACCATAACATATCGACTCATCCGTTGAACGTCTAATGTACAACCATAACATATCGACTCATCCGTTGAACGTCTAATGTACAACCATAACATATCGACTCGTCCGTTGAACGTCTAATGTATAACCATAACATATCGACTCCTCCGTTGAACGTCTAATGTACAACCATACCATATCGACTCGTCCGTTGAACCTCTAATGTACAACCATACCATATCGACTCGTCCGTTGAACCTCTAATGTACAACCATACCATATCGACTCGTCCGTTGAACATCTAGTGTACAACCATACCATATCGACTCGTCCGTTGAACATCTAATGTATAACCATACCATATCGACTCGTCCGTTGAACGTCTAATGTACAACCATAACATATCGACTCATCCGTTGAACCTCTAGTGTACAACCATACCATATCGACTCGTCCGTTGAACGTCTAATGTATAACCATAACATATCGACTCGTCCGTTGAACATCTAATGTATAACCATAACATATCGACTCATCCGTTGAACGTCTAATGTACAACCATACCATATCGACTCGTCCGTTGAACCTCTAATGTACAACCATACCATATCGACTCGTCCGTTGAACATCTAGTGTACAACCATACCATATCGACTCGTCCGTTGAACATCTAATGTATAACCATACCATATCGACTCGTCCATCCATACATATCGACTCATCCTTTAACCTCTAGTGAACATCTACCATACTATAACGCTCTCCGTTGAACGTCTAATGTACAACCATAACATATCGACTCGTCCGTTGAACGTCTAATGTATAACCATAACATATCGACTCGTCCGTTGAACGTCTAATGTACAACCATAACATATCGACTCATCCGTTGAACGTCTAATGTACAACCATAACATATCGACTCGTCCGTTGAACGTCTAATGTATAACCATAACATATCGACTCATCCGTTGAACGTCTAATGTACAACCATACCTACGACACCTCGCTGAACAGTCTAATGTATAACATACCGATATCGCCTCGTCCGTTTGAACCTCTAATGTACAACCATAACATATCGAACCCTCGTCCTTTAACCTTCTAATGTACATCCATAAACAATAATCGACTCTTCGTTGAAACTCTAAAATGTATAACCATAACATATCGACTCCTCCGTTGAACGTCTAATGTATAACCATACCATATCGACCCGGCCGAAACGAACCAATTTATATTTTTTATAAAAAGTTATATATTTTATAAAAAAGTTATTATATATTTTATAAAAAATCATTTTAAATAATAATTATATACGAACCGAGGAACCGGACCGACCCGGCCGAAACGAACCAATTTATATTTTTTATAAAAAGTTATATATTTTATAAAAAAGTTATTATATATTTTATAAAAAATCATTTTAAATAATAATTATATACGAACCGAGGAACCGGACCGACCCGGCCGAAACGAACCAATTTATATTTTTTATAAAAAGTTATATATTTTATAAAAAAGTTATTATATATTTTATAAAAAATAATTTTAAATAATAATTATATACGAACCGAGGAACCGGACCGACCCGGCCGAAACGAACCAATTTATATTTTTTATAAAAAGTTATATATTTTGTAAAAAAGTTATTATATATTTTATAAAAAAGTTATATAAATAACAATAAAAAACAAGTTATATTTTTTATTTTTGTGGATTCCCCGGCGACTTGTCGCCGGGGATAAGTAATTTAGTTAAAAAGTTAAATAAATATACTAAAAAAAGTAATTTATTTATTTTAACTATTCCCCGGCGACATGTCGCCGGGGATACTGACCCACCAAAATTTTCATTAACCCGCCAATTTACGCTAAACGACAAAAATGTAAGTTTCCCCGGCGACATGTCGCTGGGGATTGTCGCCGGGAATAAAATTATTGATAAAGTGGATCTGGGTTGCATCTTTTACAGTACCAAAAACGAAAAACAAAAACATCATCTCCTTGGCGATTTTTGCAGCGCCGCACCTCCACAAAATCCACCATCACAAACAATTCGAGCACCACCACCACCTCCATCACCACCACCACCTCCATCACCGCCACCACCGGCGGCTGTTACACGAGCACACGAGCACCTCCTCCTCCTCTAAACTATAATTCTTTCCCTAACCCTCTAATTGATAATTCTTTTTGTTCTTTTTCTAACCCTCTAAAAAGTTGCAGCCGAGACCAAGTGATACACGGGTTAAAGGGTTTGATTTTAGTTTTTTTTAATTATGTTAATAAGTTGCGGTTTGAATTTAGATTATGTTTCTAATTATGTTAAAGAGGTATATTTATGTTAATAAGCTGTGATTGATGGTCTTTAATTTTTTTTTGCAGCCGTAGCAGCCGCCGTATCATCCGTAGCAGCCGACACACAGCCGTAGCAGCCGACACACAGCCGAAGGTACATATTTTCTTTTTTTTCCTTTTGGTATCCCCGGCGACATGTCGTCGGGGAATGTGTATAGTTATTAAAATAACTTTTATGGTGGTTTTGTATTTGATATAAATGTGCTTTAGTATTAATATATGTTATTTGCATAATATATGTTATTTGCATAACTAAGCCCTCTTTAATTGACATTACATTTGATATTTTCTGTTGCAAAAATTCATCAAATTCTAAGATTCAGTTATCTCGTGGTTAATCGTTGTTAGGTACCAATTCAGAATAATTATATGCTTTTATAGTTAATTTTTTAACAAACGATTACAAGTACTTTTGAATGTTATGTTCTTTATTTATTTTTTATCTTTCTTTTTACTTTTTAGTTATGTCGATTGTGAACTGTATTAATGCTTTAACTTCGGTTATATGATTTGGGAATTCAAGTTATGTGATTTGATATAAATGTGCTTTAGGAATGTTTTAGGATTTTAGTGATTAATTTCGGAAAATCCCCGTACTTGTACAGATGTCGTCAGCAGATGTTGCACGGTCCCACGGCGGTGACGGTGGCGGTGAGGATCGTCCCCCTCCACACCATGTGTCGACCGGTTGCGGGGGTTGCTTCATTAACAGGGGTAAGAATTTCTGGATTATTGTAATACAAGCATAAATTTGATACATATATTGAACTTGCTTGCCTTGAATTTTTATTACTTTATCACTCACTTGATTTTGCAGGCAAAGGCACACGAAAGCCCAATTTGGGCGGCAGGGGAGCGGGCAGGATGAATACCCGCGACAAGACCCGGAACCTTTCGCTAAAGGAAGTCGCGGAAGCTAAAGGCCCCGTCTCGATCCAATTTGATGTGGGTGACAAACAAACCCTAAACCCTCTCGGTCCCCATGCGGCTCACTGGTCTAACTACATCGGAGAGGTCGTTAGGAGTGTGCCTTTGTACTACCCCTCTTGGGAGAAGGTCCCGAAGGAGCGGAAGGCGGCGATCATTTCAGATATTGGGGTCAGTTATCCTTTTATGTTTATTTCATTATCGTGTTCATTTATTTAATTGTGTATATTTATCTAAATTCGTTTATTTATTTATATCATATAAATAAGTTTATTTATTTATATCATATAAATAAATAAACAAATTTAAATAAATATATAAATTATATCTCTAACTCTGTTTTCGT
>BQNB010132567.1:0-17763 GCA_026074375.1 Tanacetum coccineum
AGTTGCTTTCTTGTGGAGACAGATTGAGAAGGATCTTTGATCACATTTGCAATTGGATAATCCTTTGTCCATCTACCTATAAGTTTAAATGGAGTGTGGGATGGTCAGAAGTTATATGATGATCCTTGAGAAGTCGAGTCTTCATGAAGAGATTCGTGAAGTAGATCATCATGAAACTGTGGTGTTTTTGGTGATTCTTTAACACCTTGAGAAATAATTAGAGAATGTTCTTGTTCTTATGTTGATGGGATACTTATTGATGGTGCATCTTAGTCAATTGACGTAGACACAGGTGAATCGGCTATGTCAACAACTCTTGGTGCCGTAGCCATTGGAACTGGAGAAATAGCAATGGTTGAAGGATTGAAGTATTCATCGAACATGGGTTGGAACAAACTATCCCAATCATCTCTATTTGGTGGATTACAAGGTTGTTGAGGAATAGGGTTTGGAACGAGTCCTGATCTGGATGTTGCAGGAGTCATTACTTGAAACCCGGGTCCTGAACCGAATTGTTCAGAAGCTATTGCTGTCAGCTCATCGAAGGTTACATGAATAGTTTCCATAATTTTCTGGGTTCTCCTGTTATAGATTCTGAAAGCTTTCTTTGCGAGCGCGTAACTAACAAAAATACCAATATCGACCTTTGAGTTTAGTTTACCTAAATCCTCACTGTCATTGGTTGGATAACAAAATGAACCAAAGACATGAAGAAACGATAAATCCAGCTTCTTGTCGTGCATCAACTCATATGAAGTTTTGTTGTATCGAAGACGGATCAGTGAATGGTTTTGGGTATAACAAGGTGTATGGATTGCTTCGGCCCATGGAAATAGTGGAGCTTTTGAAAATATCAACATTGTGCGAGCAACTTTCATAAGAGTTAGGTTTCGTCTTTCGACTACGCCGTTCTGTTGAGGAGTGCGAGCAACAGAAGTTTGATGCGAATTGCCGACATTTTCATAAAAATCACGAAGAGTCTGATTGACAAATTCAGTTCTATTATCTGTTCTAACATTACGGACAGTGGCATTCAAACGAACTTGAATATTTTTTATGCATTTGATGATAGCCTTAGGAGCTTCATCCTTTGATCTCAGAAATTTGACCCAAGTAAATCTAGAATAATCGTCGACAATCACTAAGATATACTTCTTCTCGTTAATGCTCTCCACACGCATCGAACAACAAAGATCCATATGCAAATGATATAGTTTCTCTTGGTTAGTGTCCTTAGCTTTTGGTTGATGAGAGGATTTCTTGCTTTTCCTAATGCAAATGTTGAACCAGATGGTCTTTTTGATATTTATGCTTTGGAATGCATCGTGCAAGACTTCTTTGGATACCTTGTTCAAGAGTACGCGAAGTTGAGATGCGATAACAGACGAGGTTGCCATAACCAAAACTCTTTGTATTTGAGAGTTTTGATAGAAGACTGATCGGTGAAGAGTCTTTAGCATGTCAATACAGGAGAAATTGTGTACAAATTTGTGTCTCTAGAGCCTGAAAGTAGATCAACACCTTCTAAATTCTGAATAAAGCAAGTGTTTTTCCTAAAAGCAACTTCAAGATCCGCGTTACAAAATTGTCCAACAGAAAACAAGTTATGTCTAAGCCGCTCAACATAGTACACCCTTGAGATAATTACGTTCCCCAGCTGATAGTCACCATACCCCATTAACTTTGCAAGTTGGTCGTTTTCGAATCGAATAGTTCCAAGAAATTTACTGACGAAGTTCATGAGCTGAGAGCGATTCCCTGTCATATGTTTTGAGCATCCGGAGTCAAAATACCAGAGAACAATCTGGACAACCTGTCATTGACAAGAGAAGAAGAAGATGTGTAAAAACCTAAAGATCTAGGCTTTGATACCACATGTTGAGTTTAAAGATCTAGGCTTAGTCTAGGATTAACAACATCAATGAACATAAAATTGATAGGGGAATTAAAATAAGAACATTGAGATTGTAAACAAGGTTTTAATTCTAGAATGGTTACTCTAACTAATAACAGGAATCATAGATTCTTGAGGCTAAAACAAACAAACCTTAGGCGTTTACATTAGAGGACTCACGCCTAGAACACACACATACTTTTTTGTGTCTACATCTTGACACACTTTGTGTACACATACTTTTTTGGATGTCTAAAACCTATAACCTATATCTCTTTATATACTAAAGATATCTAAGTTTACAAGGAAACATAATAAATACAATAAGGAAACTAAATCTTTTAATCTTTATCTTTATTCTTCTTGAGCATATCTTTTAGTATCTTCTGATATCTTCCATCTTTTGTAGAATATACTCCACCAGCTTGAAGAATCTCTTATTGTCGATTTAGGTCCTTTTCCTTTAAGTCCTTCTTGTTTCATTCTTGTTTTGTCTTATCAACTCAAATATAATTCCTAACAATCTTCCCCTAGTTGATAATGACAAAACCAAATAAGCACGAACTTCACCTGAAGTTAATATACAAATGAAACTTCCCCTTAAACTACCAAGGATCTACAAGTTGCAAATCATCAAATCTTCTTCCCCTTTTTGTCAATATCAAATAGGAGACTAAAGTATGCAACTTTGATCTTCACAACTACGAACCACTATCACACTTCTAATTCAGCCTTCTAACAACTCAAATTGCCCACCATTATGCACCATAAGAAAAATGAACTTGAGCAGTAGAAACTTACACTAGCAGTAGTAACAAAGGCTAGCAGTAGTAAAAACCCTCACCTTAATATAGCATATAAATGGTTAAACATTTTTAACATAAAGCTTCCCCTAAAACCCATATGTTAACCATTTCTTGAATGTAGGCTCTATGTAATGATTACTGATGAAGAAAACTAAGTATTACCAATTTGATGTTGAAGTAGAATAACCCAAACTTGTATCTTATGTCTTGCACTATAATATGATAAGAACTCATAATCTTCTTCTTCATTTTACGAGTAGACCTCGATCTCTTGATAAATCCGCATGCCTTACATGAGTCACTGACCACGTGATAGTAAATACCTGTGATTACTACAATGTATCTCCTTACATCAGGTAAAAACTAGTTTTATCAAGTCTTCATCATAAATCGTATATAACCAAACAAGTTATCTCTAAAATGTTACACTCACTTTAAGATATGATAAAACACAAACCAAATAATTCCACTTCATCTTCAAATAGGTGATAAACAACTTTCTTCGTAACCACATCTTCAATAAATCCAAAATACGAGCCTTTAAACTTTTAAACCAAAAAAAATCTTCCTCTTAAACGAAGCATCGTGTTCAATCCGAGATCCAAAACTATGTGTTCTCCGATATCGTACAAAGCTAGCAGTACTAAATGCTTTATCTCGGACGCCACTAGCAGTATAAATACTTTCTCAGATAGGGCTAACAGCAGAAATGGTGTCGAACAGTACAAACTCACCTTGGCGGTATTAACATGTAAACAGTAGCATTAACCTGAATATGCCGTGATTACTGTTAACTTAAAGCCTAATAGAAATAAGTCCAATAGCTACTGTAATAACACATCAAGCAGTACTAATCCACTTCATGCAGTACTAACTTTTGTTTCCATGCTCAAACAGTATCACTTCCTTTCTTGTGCCGAATAGTACACGAACAGCACAAAGTTAAAAAAACGGCAGTAACCTTCTATTTGCAAACAGTAGTAATAACTTCTTTCTTGGGCAGCATTAATTGAACGAGCAGTATTAATAAAAGCGTGAATAGCTACTTGAACTCATCTTTTCCCTCAATAGCAGTATTAAGATGTATATACGAGCAGCAGAAAAATCCACTAATATCATTAATGACTTGTATAATTGTTCTAATGTTTTTCCCATTACTGCCATTTAAACCTTCTTTTAAATCCATAAGTCCAAGTTAAACTTACATACCAACAGTATAAACATCCTTGTGGATGCACATTTTAATCTTTATATTGTTTCATATAGTTTTCACATGAACCCAAACAGTACTTATGCATGCCCATTCAACAGATGTACGTATGTTTTATAGGCAACATGTACTTGAACAGTATAAAGCTTCTTCTTTGGCAGTATTAAAATAAGAAAGTAACATTAGCCTTAAAGCCTATGTTTTGGACACAGTATACATACCATACACGTATATCTTTTTCCATCTCTCTCATAAACACCGAATCACTTCTTTCTTTATATTCTCCTTCCTCATCTAAAAATGAACCATGTCTGATACAAAACCCTTGCATCCTGTTCTTCAAACCCATGAACAAATAGCCAACCATCACCATTAAACCATTATTAACCGCAGCAATAAACACAAATCTTGAAACCTGATCTGATCATTTTTCAGCAACATGACTTTCTTCATGAACGAACAAGAATCCCAATGAGATCATAAACAAGATGAATTTTTTGCATAAAACCCCAAATAAATAGAGTTTTCTTGATCTCGTCATAACAACATTATTCTTATAAAAGGAGTAGAGAATCGATCTATATAACTAGAACCCTTGGAACACTAGATCGTATCAAGCAAGATGAACAACTTCTTTTGTTTCTTATGAATTTTATCTTTTCATGATTACTGAATTAAGGTTTGAAAACCCTAACATCACCGAATTTAAGTAGTTTACCGAGAATCATAGAAAACTGAATAATTATGCATAGAGAACCCTTTTAATAGTAACAATGATTTTATAACCGTATTGCATACCAATTAAGGTAGAGAGGACGATTATAATCACTGATATATCAATTAAACTTCAAAACCCCATAAAATGTTTTACCACAAACGAATTATTGAAAATTAGGGTTTATAGGTTTCTTCAAAAAAACTTGTAGATCCTAGATCAAGAGCCACGAGGCTTTGATACCAATTGTGAAAACCTAAAGATTGTTGAATCGTTTAAGCTCAGGTTGTTTAGACCTTTATCTAGGATAATATCAATGTTTATAAGTTATAAAAACAAAGCGGAATAAGAACAAAGATATTCAACAATGTATTCTTCATTAATAACCAAACGTTCTTCATAGCCCTAATTCTAGATGATTAAATCTAGAATAGTTACTCTAACTAATAACAGGAATCATAGATTCTTGAGGCTAAAACAAACAAACCCTAGGCATCTACATTAGAGGATTCACACCTAGAACACACACACACTTTTCTGTGTCTACATCTTGACACACTTTGTGTACACACACTTTTCTAGATGTCTAAAACCTATAACCTGTATCTCTTTATATATTAGAGATATCTAGGTTTACAAGGAAACATAATAAATATAATAAGGAAACTAAATCTTTTAATCTTTATCTTTATTCTTCATGAGCATATCTTTTAGTATCTTCTGATATCTTCCATCTTTTGTAGAATATACTCTACCAGCTTGAAGAATCTCTTATTATCGATTTAGGTCCTTTTCCTTTAAGTCCTTCTTGTTTCATTCTTGTTTTGTCTTATCAACTCAAATATAATTCCTAGCATTAGGGTTTACAAGTTAACCTAGTATGTGTGTCATGCATCTAATGGGTGGTTGAGATACCATTTAATGTAGACATGCGTTAAGGTACACGGTACAATCTTTTAAGAAAAGTTGTTATACTTCTATACCAACTTTAGAAGTAGTTATTCCCAAGGAGATTGCTTTATTCTTTTTGACATAAAGCAACCTTTTTCCCGCCTTGTAAACCTTCTAGAAGTGAAACCTTTTGTCTCAATCTTCTGGGAAATAGATCGACATAGTTCAGCTTGAAATTCTTAACCAAGCTGAACTGAAGCTCTTGCTAAGGACTTGTTTTCAGTTTCTGAACCGCCACATAAACTGAAGTGAAGATGATCTTGATCTTCTAAGTACCTGAAGAACTGGAGCTAAACTTTCTTTAGCGACTCAAGCTGAACTTTCTTTAGCTTGATTAGTACTTAGGGGATTTTATGTTTAAATCTGCTGAAAGACTGAAGGGCTCAGAAACTGACCCCAACAGAAGCGAAAGAGGAACCAAACGAAGAACATGAAATAAATTTCTCATCAGTTCCTAAATTAAAGGAGCATTGGTGTAAGGCGATCCTACAACAAAAAGAGGATGAGTATGAATGTTAGGCATCATGCGACCCCTATAATGACTAATGCGATGGAGGGGATTTGTTTGACAACTTAGATGATAAATACTATTGGCGTTGTCTGAACGACGATAAAAGAATCGATGTTGGTTGGGAAGGATTGAGCCTCAATTATTGGATAAGAGTGAGGTATGGGAAGGTATGTAAATGGACCAAGGATAGAATCCTAAAGGATTATTAGAGACAAGAATTCAATGAAAGTCAGGATAACATGACTAATATGAACATTGATTTAGAAATAAGCCTGAATACAGGAGAATATCTTGAGAAATTTGTGGATGAAAAGATGGAATTAATTCTAGAAAAGGTTTATGACAAGTTGGATGATGAGTGGTTCGGCGAAACAATCATAGATGGTGAAGATTTAGATGGGATCGTCGACTATTTAGAATTAAAGTCATATGATGGCGTCATTGATGTTGACGATAAATCCTACAAGAAGAAAATGTGCAAATTACTTGGCATAACTTATGAGATGCCGACACTTATGTAGGAACCCGATTTACACTTTTACTTCATATTACGAACCACGAATCGAACCAAGAAAATAGATAAAGAAAGATTGAGAGAGATGAGAGAAAATAGGAAAAGAAGATTTTTATATAATGAAACAACTTACTTTTCCAAAGAGGAAAAGTTACTTATATACCCCGACACATTAAGTGATGTTCGGGATAAATAAATAGGACCCGGGCTCAGGTTTTTCTTAGGATTAAACCCAAAACATATACAATATTAGATTAACTATCGAGCCCGATTCCCGATACTTTCCTATTACAATGTTAACTAATTGATTGACTGAGACTTAAATACATAATGAACGAACTTCATGTTAGACTCAATATTTTGAGGCTAACATCGTAAACCGAATGTGTGTTCATTGATGACACTCCTTCATGTGATCATTAGAGATGCTTTTGTCGTTAAGCTCATGCGGTCTTGGTCTTTCGCTTTGTTATTTGTTGTAGGCTTGTTCCTTCATGCTTTGCGATCTTGACTTTGAGCCTTTGCCATTGTCTTTATCGTCTTTTCCATCTTGTGTCTTTAACCAACATTCTCATACTATGCCTAATCTTGAAAGCTTCAAATCAGAGTTTGCGGAAGTCTTTGTCTTTAAATCTTGAGCTTTCTTGATAGATTGTCTTTGTAGATTTGTGCATGAATATTGTGGTAATGAATGACTTTGGTTGATTCGGTTCCGTCACCACCATTTTAACCTGCAAGGTTTACGTTAGTGATAAATCGTGAAAAAATGTTTGTAATCAATCGACGTATTACTTGTAAAAGCATTTTTGTAACACATCAGGAGTTTTAATCTTTTATCAAAATTCATCAACCGTCAATTCATTTACTGGACCAAATCGATATCCAGTTGTCATAAGTTTGATTCATATAGAATCTCACAAGTCACCTACCAAGAGCTTGTTTGATGCTGACTCAAGCAGGATTTCCATCTTCATTGTGAATACATAAGTATCACTCGGATGTTCTGGCAAATATCATAATGATATTGCGTAGGACTCTTGTTAACAGCTTGTGAACTTGATGATGTTCAACAAGTGTTTGAAATGGAATGTGTCCTAATGAGATTTTTATTGATCTCTTGGCTCTAGACTCGATTAGTGCATTTTGGTTTTAGTACTCGGAGGCTTGAGCAGATTGCCACCTATTCAATATCAACGATCTCGGAATGAGATGTCAATAGATAACGTGTGTATCTCCGTGACAAATGAGACAAGTTTCTGTTGAGAGAAACCCGAATGGTTGGGAAGGGTTGTGCATTGCATCACTGGGTCCATGATGTCGTTTTCAATGTCAGCAATCAACTTGTGATTCTGACAGCATATGTATTGACCTGGTTTCTGCCTTAAGTTGTGTGGAGGGCTTCTTTCTTTAGACCCTTTATCCATACATTTCTTTTTCATTCTTCAACGCCTTCAATGCTTACCAAGACGTCATTACTAACACCTTGTTGTGATTGTTCTAGTGTTAGCTCAATCTTAGTCGGCATTATTCCCATATACATTCATCTCCAATCATACCTAAGGACTGCTATTTCTAACTTTGGATTATCCTTGGGTAGATCCTCCGGTTCTGGTTGGATCATAGGATTGATTCCTAACCTAACCACCTTATGACTTCAGAATCGTCGTGAAATTAAGATGTTGTTGGGTATAAGATCGAACCATAAAACCTTTTCTTCAGCACATTGAGTCGAATAGATCATATTTTAATTACATTTTCTCCCCTTATTTTAAATAATAAACACTTAGTTTTTGAAATACCTTGTGATTAAAATATGTCTTGAAAAATCTGTGGGAGAAAATATGGTCAGCATGAATGGTTTGGAACATTTTGATAATGTTTTGAATACATAAGAATGGTCGTTGATGATGTATCCAAGAACATTAAAACTTTGTTTTTCGAAAAACTCCCCCTCAAAAATAGGACCAATTGAGAAATTGTTGTCTTTTGAAAACATTGTGAGGGTTGGAGTGTTGAACACATAATTTTGAAAGATTATGAATTGTCATCGAGAAATTCTTGAAAAAAATCATGTTCAACTTTTTGAAAAACCAAATGTTAGAGGACTTCTCTTCTAACGTTAAGGGTAAGCGCACTGAAACGTACACTATCCTTTTTCTTGAGCTAAAAACATTGAATGTCTTGTAAGAACAGCTCAAGACCGAGAAACGTTAATTTTCTCGTTGTGAGGATAAGTTATAAACCTTCCTTTATATGAAGTCCGGGTTATGTACTGATATTTGCACATAAGCCATTTAGAAAATTAGAAATGACATGTTTTGAAACTATTTGCAAACTCTCGCTCGAACTTCATTTACACACCCGTGTCAATGTTAATCGACATTTCTAAGCACGTAAATGTTATCGATTCCAAGAGACATGTCGAGAAGATTCTTTTTGGAAATTTTCTATTTTTTAGATTTTGTATTTTCACCTGTTTGTCCTCTGCACTTGATATTCTGAAGGTGGAATAGTAATTCAACTTTTGGTCATGATGTAGCTATTTTGGACTGCTAGAGGAACAAACTTTGGACAGCTTTGAAAGTGACTGTTCATTTGCTGTGGTCTTTGAATTCTGAGTCTGAAAAGGTTTGATCAGAAGTCTTTTGATGAAGAACGAGCTTGTAATGCGTTGTTCAAACGTCATAGCCTGAAGACGAGGATTAATCTGCCAGCGATTAAACTTCTGTTGATACAGTGAGGAAAGGGGCATGAGTGTTATTTTTTAGCAGATGCACAAAATATTTATTTTGATGAAGCTCATCTTTTGTTGAAACCATTCTGGCACTGGTTTTTAGATATCAGTAATTTTCAGCAATCCACACTCTGAGATTTTTTGCTTTGCATGTATAGTTGCAATCTGCTTTTAAGTCAATTCGTTGGTTGCTTTTGACCATTAAATGATGTACTGCACTTTATCCTAAGTTTGTTTGCATGCATGAATATGGGGAATATCTACATTTGAAACCATGTTTGGGTTCTTTTTCAACCTTACCCATGCAAGATTTAGAGTTGCTTTCCAATTGGAACCCAACTAAGACATTCAGTCTTGAGAATTTAACCGTTGGTTTCCAACCTAAGACAATATCTAGGAGTCCTGTTTCTCAGCGACTGTGGTATTCTTTTTGTGTAAAATCCTATGTCCTTTGGGGATCAGGTCTTTCTGGTTTATTGATTCAATTGTCTTTCAACGGGCAACATCTTCTCCTTTGTTGTGTTATGGGGATTTGGTCCTTATTCTGTGCTGTAGAACGAGGATTTAACTTTGAGACGGTATTCTAAGACACATTCATTCATGATTTGCAGTGTTAAGACACTTTTTGCACTGTAGGACATTTGCAAGTCATTGAACTTCTATTCAAAGCTTTTGTTTCATTTATTCTCCTAAGTGAACTCTTTGTTTGAAACCGACTACTCATTGATTATTGCCTTTGCCTAGGTTTTTCGGTATGCAACAATAAGCAGTGTTGGGTAATCTAGCTGGATCAATCATACTTAGTTTCCATTACATCTTTGTCTTTCTATAGTTTGTGCGCTTTCGTAGGCTTCTCTTGGTAGTAGTTATGTCCATGTCATTTGTGCCTACAATTACTTTTGGTGACTGAAATGTCTCATGCTTTGGCGTTATTCCTAGAGGGGCCAGGTTGCAATTACATTGGTGTTTCGAACTGCTTGTTTTTCTAATCTGAGGGCAAATTATAGTGAGTGACTTATTTAAACAAACCATCCGACACTATTAGTTTTATTTAACTGACTGTTTCGTTTGAAAACTTTCATTTCAGGAGAATTTGGAAAAATGGAGTCGGTTTTCATAAACTGTTGGTTTTGGAATTTCGTTGAGCATTTGGTATGTCGAACAACTATGGTTTTATCAAACTGAGATTTCCCACAGACTTTCACTTGTAGGTTCTCGATGAGTTTTTCAACTCTCTTTTTGCTTTGTTCTTGGTCTTGCTTTGAAGCTTTCAAATCATGTAGTTCATGTTATTGTTTACGTTCTTTTCGAAATACATTTTGATCCGTTTTCTTTGCAAACTGAGTTGTTCTGTTCATGTTTTTACATTGTTGTAAGCAAGTTCAGAGAATCGGTGTTTTTCAAGTTTATAAAACTTTTTAACATATTATTATGAACTTCTTTGTTATCAGATACAGTTTGTTCGAAAGCTTTATTGCAAGAAATTACATTCTTTGACTTTGTGAAGATACAAGGGCAATTGTTAATTCCAGTATGAGCATTTTAAATCTGACTGTGAAGGGCAAATATGAACATATAACATCTTTAGACACACACTCTTCGAGAAGTAGATCATATATGTTTAAAAAATCCGCCTTCTCAGATTCAAGTTCGTCAATCTCTTTTTAAAGGGGAGTTATCGTACTCAAAATCTTCATGCATTCCGTTTTAAGTTCATGTTCAAGACGTAAGCTATCATTTTGGATTTTATGGAATGAGGCATTTATAAGGTTTTTATCAAAAGTTCCATTTCATGAGCAAGTTGGCTACAAAATACAACTACTAGGTTGTTTTACGCTGTTTGATCAATAATTTCTATAAATTGATTGATGTTAAATGTCATGTCGTTCAAAAACTTGTCTACTTTTACTAGTGGGATTCCGAAACGGTGAAAGGCTTTGGTTTTTAGACAATGTTTGGTTTTGTTGAACAAACGGTTTCCTACGCATTGTATTCCTTACTTCTTTTACTCTTTCCAACTGATAAAGTTACTACAGTGAGGGGCTTTGAAATATTTCATAAAGATATTTGTCTAGTGTAGTCATATGGTTTAACTGTGTCTTAATCTAATTTTATTATATCTCGTTTCAAGAGTTCATGGTCTGCTTCCCTATTAGGGGAAAATCTTGTTTTATAGGATTGAAGTATCAAATGGGTTCTCATACAAGGGGTTTTTAAGATTGAGCTTCTTGACGTACCTTGGATTGGCAAAGGGTAGTCTACCATTTTATGTCGCGCTTTTGGTGCTAACATATGAATGGTCTGAATTGAAATGATACGGTATAAACTATTTCGTTTAAAAACTTTAATCATGTTTGTCAATTTCATCATTTTGTTCAATATCTTTATCTTCCTTAACTTTAAATCGGAAATGACCTTTGTGTTCTCTTTGAGATAACGTTCCAGTTGTAACTTTGATGAAAAGGATCTTTTTGACCTAATTCATCATGTTTAATGATTGAGGAACTGTAATTTCATTGGCTTTAGTTTTCAAAATTCTTTTATTACAATGTCTTTTAAGCTATTTAGTCCTAGTGTTTCATTTTAAATTTGGTGAAGAATCTCATAATCAATAGTCCGGTCATTAAAGGATTTGTACTTCTCAAACTCATTAGTTTTGTTCTAAAAGTGCAATCAGACAAAATATCACGTACAACTTGGTAGCTACACCAGAGCCCTACCAGTTAATCATGGTTAGTTCTGCATCCTTCAGTTCTGTGTCAATGTTGTGTTTCCTTTTTTTAATTGCTTTAAAATTGTTGGTTTGCCTCAGTATCAAGAGTAATTTGCAATTTAATTAGCTTGCGCAGCACGCTCATCAGTACATTTTGCAGAATTTTTCTCAGAATGTTGTCTTTCATTGGAAAACACATTATTTTCATCATTGTTTTATGCTTGTGCCAAATGGCCGTATAGTAGAACTTGATTCTGCAGGTAGGACTTCATGAATCTTTGCCATGAAACCTTGGATGTGCTCTCCAATCCCTGCTTATCAATTCATCATATGATACAATCAATGCTTGGTTTCATCTCGAACTTGTAACCGATGAGTTGAACCTTTGAACCTTGCACTGTTGAATCTGAAAAACTGTCTTTCATCAACTTGTTCAAACGTCATCTTATGCTCTGATCCTGACTTGCTTTTTATTATACATTGCTCAATGGTGTTCATGTATGGATATTTTGTTTCCTTGAATGTTTGAGCTGTCATTTTAGTGCAATCTCTGAAGTTTTCTCTTACTTATCTATATGTTGAAAAGATCTTGAATAAAAATCGAGAGGCTTTAACAGTTAGAGTTAATGACACTTTTAAACTGTTCTTTGATCACAATTAGTGCGGATTTAGAATCATCTCGTGAAGTGTTTTTGCATTGAGAAGTGTTTCTAAGTTATTCATGTGTTGAGATAACTGAAACTTGAAGGTTCTGACACTATCACCAAAGAGTTGTGCAAAAGCTTGTTGATACAATAGACAACCATAGAAAGTATGTCTTTCGAGAAGTTGAGTGGTTGATTTAAGTGCATTTAATTTGTTCAAGGAGTTTTCTTTGAAAATCTTTGCTTGCATCTGCAATTTCTGTATCTCTGGTTCCTTTAAAACTGAACTCGTAGATGAAGTAACCTTTGTTCCCATTTTATCGTGAATTATGAAGTGTGAAAATTTTGTTGGATCTTAAGTGGATATTATGTGATTGAAATTGTGGTTGTATGCAATTCACGTTCACGGGATTTTACTCATCTATGATCAAAACCGACAAATGATTAACAGGATTTTACAAGATCACTAGATAACCGTGAATGAATGATCGTTGGTAGTTAATGGTTTGTTGGTTGTGAATGATTTGTGCAGTTTAAGTCCTTCTCGATGGTTTTGGTTTTGGTTTGTTTGGAATTCGGCTTAGTTGGATTATGAAAAAAATTATATTTACCCTATTATCAAAATCTAAATTTGGTGTAAAAATAAGCTAAAAATGCTATAGAAAATTTTTTATTTTACTTAATTTTTCCAGAAAAAAGTGTCGCTAAAAGGTTTCGACCGAAAAAAAATGTACCCTATCACTAAAATTTGAATTTGATGTAAAAATAAGTTAAAAAGGCTATATAAAAAAATTACATATGACTCAACTCTTTCGGTAAAAAAGTGTCGCTAAAAAGAGGTGTGTAATAAAAATAATCAAACCGCCACTCAGTTAGCAACTCGTCGTCTATTGTATTATTCTCAAACTGTTGCTTCTATTAATTAAAGCAAACCGCCGCTTCTTTAGGCAAACCGCCGTACTAGTAACTCACCGTCCCTTTGTTTTTCAAACCGCCGTGAATAATATAAGCAACTCGCTGTGGATTTTTTAATTTT
This sequence comes from Tanacetum coccineum, assembly GCA_026074375.1. NCBI lineage: Eukaryota > Viridiplantae > Streptophyta > Magnoliopsida > Asterales > Asteraceae > Tanacetum > Tanacetum coccineum. The sequence continues at coordinate 13,729 of BQNB010132567.1, forward strand.
GGCAGAGTAACTATTCTTTTTGCTCAATAAAATAAGCAACTCGCCTCCTAAAAGTCAAACTGCCACAATAAAAATGGCAGCTCGCCGTGATATTTGGCAAACTGTTGGCTGTTTAAACTATTAATTTAATCAATCCGCCATTGACCACTTCCTTAAATTGTGGATCTTGTCCCCTTTGTCAGCCAAACCGCCACTTAGAGATCGATATAATAATCAACTCTCCACGAAGAACACAAGGACGAATTAAGCAATATTCAACCAAATAAGCCTTTTAGCCACGAAATAAGCTATGAATATGCAATACTAAGTAGATATATGAAGATTAAGCTTCCTATAACATGTATTTCTTCCTTGATCAAAAAATATGAAGCAACTCTCCACTTAGAACACAAAAGGAATTCGCACCTTTTGAGCTTATATTTCGAAGTAGAAGCTTGTAAATCTCTTGTATTAGCAACAATTCAACTTCCTTAGCTTTTATAACACGAAAAAGAGCAAGATTAAGCAACAAATAATCCCAAAATAAGCTTTGAGCCGTGGGTTTTTAGAACCAAAATAAGCCACGAAATTTGCTAATCAACCACAAGAATCAAACACAAATCCACCCTTGAAGCTCTGATGCCAATTGTAGGAACCCGATTTACACTTTCATTTCATATTACGAACCACGAATCAAACCAAGAAAAGAGATAAAGAAAGATTGAGAGAGATGAGAGAAAATAGGAAAAGAAGATTTTTATATAATGAAACAACTTACTTTTCCAAAGAGGAAAAGTTACTTATATACCCCGACACATTAAGTGACATTCGGGATAAATGACTAGGACCCGGGCTTGGGTTTTGCTTAGGATTAAACCCGAAACATATACAATATTAGATTAACTATCGAGCCCGATTCCCGATACTTTCCTATTACAACGTTAACTAATTGATTGACCGAGACTTAAATACATAATGAACGAACTTCATGTTCGACTCAATATTTTGAGGCTAACAACTTATTTTGATTGAGAAGGTGGAAATAACAAGGTACACTATTGGCCCAGGAGAATGTTACACCAAGGGTACGAACCTGCAAATTAATGATTCACCTAGAACTAGCACTAATGTTAATGCAATAAGAGCAAAATTAATGAAGGAAATGCACATAGAGAGAAGTGTCCAAAAGGAGCCGTAGAAACGCTATGAGTCTAACTTAAAGACTCATTAATAAATAAAAGTGCTTGTCGGGAGACAACCCATCTCGTATCCTCTTTCTTTATTTTTTTTTTGCATTTTAGTTTGGTTTTGTATTTTTCTAACTTTGCAGGTCTCTACAAGCCAAGAAATCGATAATCTAACTCGGCTTGCAGATAATTAAGTAAAAATCGGTAGTTACAGTCTGTAACTACGGCCTGTAGTTACACCGTAGTTAAGCCAAATTCTAAATCACCAATTTTTAAAACATGTAACTATGGCGTAATTAAACCCCTCAACTATGCCGTAGTTGGAATTTAAGGCTTAATTTTTCACTTATGTAACTACGGCGTAGTTCCAACCATGGACTACGCCATAGTTAAGACCTGCAAACATTCATCTTCATTAAAACAAGTTATAAATTTACAAAACTATGTACATTCAGTAAATGAATTTTGTGGGTGTATTCACTAGAAACCCTCACGATACTTCACTCGTCCATTTAGGCCACCGAGTGGTTTAAAAGGCTTGCTGCATACGCTAAATACAACCGTGATTCCTACGAAAGTGAGTTAGTTTTCCATATTTCATGATAATGCATTAGGTTTGTTAAGTGATATTAGGGATACGAGGTTGCTCACGATTTTTAAGACATGAGTCCATTTCATATACCTTCGGTTATGCAGAGCAATACTCAGGGGAGTCTTCCATTTTAATTCTACTCTTATTTTTAAATTTCATTTCTTTAAAATGTACAATCGGAAAATTATACAAACCAAGTGGAGGGATAGGAGTAGAATTACCACTCGACCTATATTTGCCTTCAATTTTCTAGCTTATTTTGAAATTTTGTGCCATTTTCAAAAAAAAATTGACACGTTTTTCAAACCAAAACTAGAATAGATCTTTTCTGAGAACAAATTACCCTTTATTTCCATTGGTGAGGTATGCCAGATATTCTGTTTTCAAATATTGATACATAAATCCATCAAATATGGGTGTGCCGGTAGTATTGTATACTTTAGAACTTGGCATGTACATCATTTCAAGACCTAATTGAGTGATAGGTTAGATAGTTCAATAAAGGCAGCATTACAGGATTTTTCACCCAAATTAGCACTTATGTGTATTGTTGTGTGCTTTTATCGACTTGTTACTATCACTTGTCGACCTCCCATGATAAAACCCTGTGTTGCACTCATTTTTATTGCAAGATACCCCTTGAACAACTTGTTGAGCCATTCCATGTTTAAAACCCGCAAAGTGTTTATGTTTCGTATCGCCATTACACCTTAGCCTACCGTGTAGTCTAAATCCACCATTGAGGAGTTACGGGCTGCTTGAATGTTTGGTTTGGTTAAATAGGTTCGGGAATTACACAAGACCCCCTTGTATCACGAATACTTTCGATACTGCTTATCTCAAGTGGGGGATGTTTATCATTGTTATTTTCTACAGAAGTTACGTCCTGTATTGTTATCATGTAAATATAAAAAAATAAAAAATAGTAGTTATAGTATTTCATTTCACTTATGTAGCATTGTTATTTAGTGTTGGTCACCAATTAAAACCAACTTGCTTTGGCTAGGTATTGAATACTTCGAGTTGGTACGCTTATAAACCAACCACTTCATTGAAGATTTTCAGACTTTGAAGTTCGAGCTGGCAGAAGGATAGTAGTTAGTGATGACAAAACCGTGGATTGTAGACTATTTGTTTTGTGTCTATTTTTATTAACACCAATTATATGTGCATCTTATGTCTTATCCTTCCCTTTAATTGATTTTAGCCTTTAGCTTGTTCGAGTTAAGGAATGAGCAATCACATGTGTCTCAATCATGGATTTGGATGAGCATGTGTGGTTTTGCCGCCTTTTCTAGAACATTGGTATCAGTTACGATCTTTCAACTGTTTAAGCTTGTGTATGTCACCCATGTTGCCTTTTAAGAGCTATTTAGACTTTAACTCTAGCTGGTGTAGCTTTGTGTACTTTTCAAGCTTATGATAGAATACATAATATGACAGAGCAATTGAGTGAACACCCATAAATGAAACGCTTAAACTAGTATCAGAGTTGAGTGATTTTGACCCTGATATGTGTTTAATTACACATACCATTTTTCATATTAAGCGAACCTAAATGACTAAAAACATACCAAAAATACATTGTATTTGTATGTTTGCATTTGTATTGTGCAGGAAACGGATATTCAAGAAAAAGAGCAAAAAGAAAACCAAAGACAAACAAATCCAAGCACGGAGTGGAAAGGGCAAAGTCAAAAGTCATCAAAATGAAGAAAATACAACTTGAGGGGCTAAAACTGCCAAGTCTAAAGTTGTATTACAAAGTTATAAGAAAGGAGGGACCAAAGTTGCAAACCGGGTAGAGATTACATTTAAGTTATACAACTTGAGGGGACCAAACTGCCAACTCCCCAAAAAGTCTTCTTTCCCGCCCCAAAAACCCAGTTACAACTGGTATGTCGCCCATACTTTCTTCCCTGCAAAACCACTTCTCTCCCTAGCCAAAATCATTTCATCCACCCTACATTTTCCCCCCAGCTGTATAAAAGTCCATGTTGGCAATCCCTCACCATTCCCAAAACATTTTCGATGGCTAAGATTGTTTCAAAAGAAGCACAAAAGGGATTGAAGGCTGGGATTTGTTTTAGGACTTACCTCACACAACAAGCACACTTCGTTTTTGCTCTCCAAAGAAGAGCAAGCTGCAAGTTGAAGACTTCGGCTATAAATAGAGCTTTTTGTAAGCCTTTGAAGCTATCTAGTTTTTTAGTTTTTAATCTTAAAAATAATTTAGCTTATTTTCAGTTTGTTTCAAGTAATTTACAGCTTTTACTT
>BQNB010132568.1:0-18604 GCA_026074375.1 Tanacetum coccineum
TTAGTAGTTAGTTATCTAGATAGTATAGTCGACTGATTAAATTTGAATAGTGTATTAGTTAGCCTCAAGGATCATTTGATCTTGGGGATATAGTTTATGAATAAAAACCTTGTTCATAACATTGTTGTTCTTAATTGTTATTCCGCTGCGTGATCAATGTTATGATATCCTAGATGGGCAAAATGATCTATGAAGCCTGCAATTAGGATTCAACAAGTATTAGCTTCGATAGCATTAGCAATTCGTTGGGTTACAATACACTCAATCCTCGTGGATCTCATTCCTTGTCTTGTCGTCAGTATTTACTTCAAAATCGAACGGAGTAAAGAAAACGAAATAAGTCAAATTTTAAAAGTCGTGCTTCCAAAAATGGGATGTTATGAGGTGATGGGTTAAAGTTGTGTGCGAATTAATCGGCATGCTCTTAGGAGTTACAAGAAGTAAGAGAAGTTGAGACGTAACGAGATGACGTAGATGTTTCAACAGTATGGGACGGGTGTTCAAAGTCGTCTTCAGAGTCGAATAGTAGGATAACCAGTGGGGTCGGCAGACTGTAACGAATTTCAAAGTTATGCAAAACGATATAATGTAAAGTCAAGAAAAGTTTTAAAGATCATCGTAATTATTCACGATGTTTTAGAAGTAAACGAGACCATTGTGTCACTCACAATGTCTTGGGAAAGTTTAGGGACCATTGTGTCACTCACAATGTCCTAGAAAAGTTTAGTATTTATATAGACAGCTTCTATATAAACAGGTGGGGAAATATACGTAAGGAAAACGTAACCGTAGAGAAAAGATAAACGCAAGACAAACGTAAGCTCATAGCAAAATAGAGCTCAAGGGCAAAAATAAACGCAAAGCAACATAAACGCAGGGAACGATAAACGCAGGGCAGAGATAAACCCATAACATAGCATGCTCAAGGCAAAATGGTACTCACGTATACGCCATAGCAAAAGCACGTATAAGGCACACATAAAAGCACGTAAGGATCACATACTGGTTATAGACCAGACCTAGATATTCTACCTGGTTCTCTATAACCTTGGCTCTGAATACCAATCTGTCACACCCCCAGACGGGGCCTGGACGGAATGAGTGTCCGAGGGCGTGACGTCATAATATACATCACACAAGATCAAGGGAACGACCACTAATGGACGTTTTGAAAATCATAACTCGTTGTATTTATTAAAAATGGATAAGTCTTACAAGATTTGAAATGAAATTTAAAACGTTGCGGAAGCATAATTAAGTTTTCAAAAGACAACGAGTATGAATGATAATAAAGTCTTAAAAAATGGTATCATATTGCACGCAGACTCCACATAGCACATCAGAGAAGTCCAAAGCTAAGCACCAGAAAAACATGCTTAAAACGTCAACATAAAGTTGGTGAATTCATAGGTTTAGGTAAAGTATTTACAAAAATAAAAAACGTTTTGTGAATACTGCTTTACTCACAGTATTATGAAAAGTATTTAGCAATTTAAAATGTTTAACGAAAGCAGTGTGGACCACAAGTTATAAAACGTATGTGACAGTTATAACAGATACAACTTCACATAAAATGTATTTATGTTGCACTAAGCTCATGATACTAAGGCTAAATGTAATGGAAGCATGCAAAATGCTTAATAAACTTACCTTGACGGGTGCCAACATTGCGCTTCACCATATCACTCGACATGGTATACGTCCGTTGATCATGTAAGAGCTACTTACACGAACGAGGATGATTAGTCCCAATAGATCTATTTACAACACTCGCGCTCACTTACAAATCCAACTGATCATAAATAACTAACGGTTCATGATAACTCGGGCATACAAGTTTCAACATTTACTTAGGCAACACGTAAACAAGATTGGGAAAAAAGTAAAGCATTTGTGTCTAATGTAAAACTAACCAGCGTATTTCCAAAATAAAGGCTTTAAGTAATTGCATCCATAAGTAAAACAAAGTGTGATATCAATCATGTAACCGAGTTTGCAAATGAACATTTATAAGAGTTTCAAATCATTAGAGTAAACAAGTTTGTAAACGAGCATGTTCTCACCCCAAAAGTTATAAGGTAAATATAAAACAAGTAAAAACGTGGGCATATGAACTCTCCTTAAGGCAAAACGATGAATATAACACATGATGGGGACAAATGTCAACCAAAGACTCTAACAGCGACCTAATTATAAAACGCTGCCCTAAGAACGTGAAAATTAAATAATCGAACGTTGTATAAAATTTGATAAATGAAATAGACATCCATCTTTTATGTTGCTTTAGTTTAGTTATCAAAACATGTCTTTACGAACTTATTAGGTTTATGAAAACGTTACAACGTTCTTACAAAAAGTTACTATTTTCGGAAAGTTACTATTTTAGGAAACTTTCTATTTTCAGAAAGTTCTAAGTTTCGAGATGTTAATACTGTCCCCTATATTGGTCAAGTCCACAATTCCATAAACGCACTAACGAAACCTAAACGCCTACTTTTCATTTCTATTTCGCTAATTCATACTAACTTACTATTTTTTGTAACGTCAACGGTATCGCTTTATCATTCTTAGAAAACTCTTAACCTTCGCAATAAGATCAAGTCACTACATTAATATTTCTAAGGATTTCGAAACCTAAAAACGGACCTATCTTGAACGACCACTTGAAAATGTTTTAATATATAAAATTATATGTCCGAAAATAACTTGACGAGAATTAGGTCTATCTCACTCATAAAGCCTTTTTAACGCAACTTTTGCGACTTTGGAAGGGAAACGTAATTTTAGGCCATGTTTGTGTTTTACACTTTTGCCGAAACAGACTCGAAAGGGGTCAAAATGGTCATTTTCGTTCCTGATCTGATCGTATTAAAATCGTTTTGCCGAAAAATGTTTCAAGTTTCATTTGAGCGTAACTCGGTCGTTTTAAGTCAGATTTTAGTGTTCGATATATGAAAAACTATCTATACGAAACGAGCTATCCAAAAACTACCTTCTTGACTAATGAAAACATTTTTAAGTCTCCCAAAACCCTAAAACAAATTTGGATCAGCAACCTTATTTTTCGTAAACGCTTATAAAAATCCATCCAAACTTCACACTAGTGCCTAATCTCTATTCACTACTAATCCACCATCAAAAACATCATTAAAACTACTCTAATCTCATCACCATCTTTGTTGCAACACACATGGTCACTCATACTCACAATCAAAACAATATGTAAATCAAAGAACCATAAAAATATAACTAGTTCATGTATCATCTTGTTTATTTCTAAAAGACTTGCACAAACACAATAGGATTTAAACCAAGAGCATAAGAAAATAAAGAAATCAAAAGGAGGTTCAAGAAAGAACTTACAAATGATAAAGGAATAAGATTGAACACTAGATCTATAACATACACCAAGATCTTGCAAAACCCCCAAATTTATTTTGAAACCCTAATTTCTTAAATCTTGATTAAACCTTGAAAACCTTGATCAAACACTTGGAACACCCTTAGATAACCTTGAATAATAGCTAGGAACACTAGATCTTGAAGAGAAATCAAAGATATGGAAAGTATATGTGTGTGTTTTTGAGCCGTGACCACAAGGAAGAAAAGATAGAAGAGAAAACTTTTTGGTGAGGCTTGGAAGAAAGATAGAACCCTAGTTGTGAGAAAGTGTTGTATTTATAGGAAAGAGTTAAGTTTTAGAGTTTTAATGCATAACCATTGAATAAATTCAAGAACTCAAAAACCCTAGTAAGGGTGTGTGTATGTGTTTGGTCAACAAGGAAAGAAAAAAACCAAGATTTGAGCCAATTTGCAAGCATACATGTTTTGTCTAGCCATGGTTTAATTAAAATGGTCAAGGTAGAAAAGGATGAGTCAAAGTGGTAGAAGTAGTCACATGTAAATGTTTTTCAAGATAAATTTATGAGAAGACTCCATTGGAAGAGCACATTACAAGTCCACATACACTCACATCATTTATTATTTTTCTAAAAAGTTAACAGGATGTCTTTTGTATTTAAATTAGCTTGTATAGAACATTTAGAAGAGGAGAAGGAAGATATATTTCGAAATTTTTGACAAGAATAATATTAATAGATGATATCTCAAGCTTACATGCAAAGGTGGTGAGTTTCCGGAGTTCTGTTTGATCAATAACGCAAAAAACAAAAAATGTACGCGAAAACGTAAAAGTCGTAAACGAAAGTGTACGTGACCTATGTAACACTTTGAAATGATAAAATAATGCATATAACAAATATACTAATCTTAGTCCGAAGCCGGAACGCGCCCAATGACGTTTTTCAGTTTTACGCGGGACAACTTCCTGGTTTTAGGTTAAATTTAAACGTAACGTATAAAAGTCAAAAATAATGAACGGAAAAGTTTAAAATAATGACCTGAAATTTATGGGGTGTGACATTTTAATTATTGGGTGTACCTGTATATATGGATAGGGTTTAAAGTTACAAGTTATTTCAGTGGAAGGATGGTAGAGTGCAAGAGTAGCTTGCGTCAACAACCTCCACGAGCGTACTCTTATATAAAACCTGTACAGGAATTCGATACGTCGTATCCATATTTTAGGATACGCCGTATTGAGACCTATATTAAAAATCCAAAGTACGGGTCAGTCGTCTAATACATTGTATTCATTTAATGAATACGCCGTATAGACAAAACTAACAATAAAGCTTTAAAAGTGCAGAAAAGTAAAGACTGGATAACGTCTAGATAGTCGATAATGTAGGCCGTTATACATTGAAGGTTGGATACGGAAAACGATAGTACTGGACAGACAGACTCGATAAAAATTAAACAATTATTTCCAGGTTGTCCACCGCCCGTCAAGACCACCTTTTTTTTTTAGTTTACCAGAAAAGTCTTAAGTTAGACTCATGCCCCATTTTAATATCCCCTTCTCTAAAAAACAAACTTGGGGTTGAACGGGATGCCAAATGGCACATATAAATTTTTAATAAGATTTATTAGCATCCCTTCGTTAAGATAAATCCAAGTCACGATATTAACACTTTTTTTAGAATGACAAATTTTTTCACACCTTAAACCACGTATCTCACAATAAATCTCACAAATTCCTCCAGCGAGGCTTGAACTCACAACCTCTAGGTTGGTGCGGAACACACATACCACAAGACCAAAGGCCTTGGGTCATGATATTAACACATAATTCCTTGATAAAAGCTTCAGCAGTGAAACTTTTACTAATTGTATCATGACTTGTTTCCAAAAGTTTATTTGACCCTCGTGAATCGATACTTATTAGATTAGGTAATGGCTCGATAGATATATCCCCCAAAGACTGTTTGTATCGATTTTATTTTTTAGCTTTCTTATTTGGCCACCCTAATAACAGTTTTCTTCACTAATGTCTTGGTACTTCTTATCCGATACTGGATGTGCCGAACGCTACTTGACGTTAACTGAGCTATATGCATAATTAGAGTTCTCATGTATCCAAAACAGGGTATCCAACTTCTTTTCCTTACCCCTCCTCCCCTCCTCTCTCCCCCCCCCAGGTTCCATCGCACGGGGCTCTGCTGAGTCTTAATCTTTACCACGCAAATCCTTGATTCCATAACTCTCTTCCTTTCTCGCATCAACCTGAGTGTTTGAAATTTGCACGGGAAGGTTCAGACCAATCGTTAAAACCAAGGTTCAAACTCGTTGTGGCTTGTTCCGTTCCTTTCGGCTCAAGGCATCCGCCACCACATTCGCCTTTCCCAGATGATAACAAATTTCACAGTCATAGTCACTCAACAATTCCAAGCATTGATGTTGTCTCATGTTCAACTCTTTCTGATCAAGAATATGTTGCAAGCTCTTATGATCAGTGAACACAACGCATTGCGTTCCATACAAATAATGTTTCTACATTTTGAGAGCAAACACTACAGCTCCAAGCTCTAAGTCATGTGTAGTGTAATTCTTCTCATGAATCTTGAGTTGGCGTGACGCGTAGGCTATGACTTTCTCCCTTTGCATAAAAAATGCACCTAACTTTTTACGAGAAGCATCACAGTAAACCACGAAGTTTTCACTACCTTCGGGTAAAGCCAAAATCGGTGCACTACACAATCTCTACTTCAACAGCTGAAATGCAGCTTCTGCCTTTTCACTCCAATCAACTTCATGTTCTTTTGAGTCAGCTTCATCATAGGCTTGGCAATTTTTGAGAAAACCTTGTAATAGACAAGTAATAGCAGCAAGACTAGATAATTGATGGAATCTCTGTGGAGTCTTGGGCAATGCCCAATCCTTGATTGACTCAATCTTAGCTGGGTCCACGTGAATGCCTTCACTATCAATCACGTGACCAAGAAATTGTACCTTCGACAGCCAAATTCACACTTTGGTAAACTTAGCGCTGCAATTTCTTCCTTCTTAAGCAACTCCAAAATTAACTTAAGATGTTCTGTGTGCTCTTCCTTGCTCTTAGAGTAGATCAATATGTCATCAATTTAAAAATGATCACGAATTTTACCCAGATATGGCTTGCAACCCGATTCATCAGGATCCCATGCATACCACCGGTGCGTTGGGTCAGTCTACAAATGGTTATCACTTAAAAACTCATTAGTGACCATTAAACGTGTCCTGAATTGCCGTATTTGGAATGTCTTTCCTCTCAAACTCTGAGTGGTGTATAACCAGATATTAGGTCGATCTTAGAGTAGACTTCTTGACCCTTGCAATCTGATCATATAAAGTCGGCGATTCTCTGGAGTGGGGTATCAGTTTTTCACAGTGCAGCTTGTTTCAGTTCACGGTAATCGTACACATTGAAAAGATCCATCTTTCTTTTTTGACAAATAGATGGGGCTCCTAGGTGAGGAACTTAGTCTTATAAACCCTTTGTCAGAAAGTTCTTGTAGTTGAGTGGACAGTTCTTGCAGTTCCGACGGTGCTAATCTATGTGGGGCGCGTGCCAAAGGTGGAAATCCAGGCAAGTCTTCTCGCGCTAATGGACTAGTCACGAAAAAGCTCACGCACACGTAGATAGGAACATCTCAAGTCGCTTTCCTCCGATTGTTTTCGGTTTCCTTCTTCGTAATTTGTGCCAAAAAATTTTTGGGGCAACCTCTCTTAATATATTTCTGAGTTTTAGTGCACGATATAATGCTCAACTTTGACTTCTTTCCTTTGTCACTACTATCACCTTGGACTATCAAAACTTCGTCTCCATAGGGAATCCACACAATCTTTTCATCACACACGATCACTGCACAATGGTTCGCTAACCAATCCATGCCGATGATGAAGTCAAAACTACCCAGTTCTACTAGCATTAGGTCAATATGTTGACCTAACAATCCTAACGTACAGCCTCTAAGTACGGTATTAGTTTTAGAGATTCTTCCGTCGGCTAATTCGACAGCATAGCTAACATCTAAAGTATCGGGGGTTATATCAAGCAAGGTACTAAAAGTAGTCGACACAAAACTTTTGTCGGCCCCTTCGAATAACATAGAAGCATAGTGATTGTTGAGAATAAACGTACCCGTGACAATGTTTGATTCAGGGTTAGCTTCTCTTCCTCCCAGCACATAAGCCTTTCCTCTAGCTTCCTCGATCTTTTTCCCAGCTTTTTTTCCACAATTATGATTCTTCAACTTGGGACATTCATTCCTGTAGTGTCCCTGCCTCCCACACTCAAAACAAGTAGGAACCCTCTGATTCACTACCGGAGCTCTTTTAGTAGCTGGGACAACAACTACATTCTTACAATCCCTGGCTATATGCCCTACCTTGTTGCACTTCCCACACTTCACAGTGCATGGTCCTTCATGATGTAACTTATACTTGTTGCTGTAAGACAAAGGCCCAACATATCCCATTTTCTCATTGTTACCAGCCGTATAGGCTCTTGCAACATATGGCCTCTAACATTTTTCTTTTGAAATGTGGTCTCTTGCACAGGTTGTTCTCTCTGGTTGACTCCCAACCTTCTTTGGTTTGCAGCATTTTTCACTGCATATCCTTCAAACTTTTTGGTCTTATTAAATTGTTTGGCAATACGAACAACATCTTGGAGTCTTTTAGGTTCAGCAGTAACTACATTCCCTGGGAGACCTCCAATGAATTTCTTAACCCGATCCTCCTCCTCGGGGACCATCTTAGTGCACATCATAGTCAAATCTTGAAATCTCTGTGTATAAGCATCCAAATCATTTTTATTCACGATTTAAATTCTACAGACACATCGCTCTCTCACGCACCATCTTTTGAATTTCATTTCTTGGGCCATTACACTTTAGCCATTAACTTTATGAAGCTTCTCCATTGACATGGCAACAATTGCAGCCTTTCGTTCCACCGGTCCTCTTATGTGAGTTTCCACCAAGTTAGAGATATAATGTTCAACCAAGGTGCAAGTAGCATAGTTTCTTGGATTTCTCTGGCAATTGCTTTATATGGAACACTGTTTCTATCTTCTCAAACTACCTTATCAACCCGACAACTCCTTTCATTCCCTTGAAGTTAAGTGGTTGACACTTCATGAAGTCTTGGTATGTACACTCTCAAGCAACAGGCCTAACACCCATATTATTCTCATTTGGATTTCCATTTACACCATTTCCATCTCCACCATTTCCATTATCGCCGTCATTGCCGTTTTGGCTTTGACTATCAGCCTCGAGAGCATTTGCAGCACGAGTCGCCTCATAAGAGCCATCGTCTTTCACTCGTCAGTTACCGAGTTTTTTCGATTGCCTCCGGTGGTCATACATGATCGAGTGATAGTCTGGTTCTACAACACAAGGAATAGCTATACGGTGAGATTCGTACGGAAATATAGCCACTATAAAATGGTATATACGTTTATTTAGGAAAATACAATTATAACATATTTTGCTTAGAACAAGTAATATAGCAATAAAGCGAACACGCAGAGGGAAATCAAAAATAAGCTTTTCATATCATATCATTAAAAGATCATTAGGTTAATTCAACCCATAAATGGTGGGAACTTGATTTACGTTAATACTATATAACAACTAGTTTCTAGCACTAGTCTAAGTCATACCACAACTTTTCATGGGCGATAAACCCCAAATGCCTCGCCGCGAATGTCTCCAATCCCCGAAATCGCATCTTGTCATAGTAACAGAACCTACGAATCTGCCTAAGCTCACTCTTCATAAAGCTCACGCGTCGCCAAAACCTATCGGCTCTCGCTTTCTCCATCATCATGGTGCCTTAAAGTCTCGCGTTGCTCCTCTTCAAGGACGCAATCAAACTCCTTGCCTCCAACTCTTTCTGTCCCGTCTCAATGTCCTCTATCCTCTGAAGAGGTATCTTCTCTAACTGATCATAAATATCCTCCAAACCCTCCTTAATTATCCAGACGTCTCACCAACATTCGTGGCATAAGCATACCATCAGGGATATCAATCTCGGCAACCACATCCACTCCAACCTCCATAGTACCCCTATCACTTTCCTCAACCTCCTCCTCTACATCAACCCCAACATCGACCTCCATACCAATACCTGCATCAACCCTAACCTCAACATCCCTATCTACTGCAACCTCATCAGCCGTAGCATCAGCCTCAATATCTGCCAACACATCAGTATCAATGTCCTCCTAAACACTATCCTTTGGTGAAATAGAATCCCTAAACCTCTTGTGAGGTGGAAGGATATCAGCACGAGAAGGAACTAAATCTCTCATAGCATGGATAGATGAAGTCACGGTAGCAGCAAGGGACCTACATCTCTTGCGAGATGGTTCAACAGATGACTTGGAAGAAGAATCCCTAACTGACGACTCGGATGTCGTCAGTGGATACATTGTAGATAATGGGGCAGACCTCCAATAGAGATAGGCCTCGCTACACCATGGAGTCCTAGCAAGTGGTGGATAAACAAATCTCGGCGGTGTAGATGAATCAGCAACGGTGGTGTCTGGTAGTGAATGACAGGGTAAGAATGACCGAAATAGAAATGCACAGATATGGAGATGATCTAATAGACGAATGACTGATGATGATCAAAGAGTTATAAACGATCCAAGTGATGTGATGTGTACCTCAATGCTAAACGATAAGAAGGTAAAGGTCTAACCGAATTCCTCGCGGTCAATGCCCTACATGGTCCACCAGGATGAGTACGGTAAAGTCATCCAATGGGAATGTCCTCCCCGGGTCGGATAAGAATAGCTCGTCGTCGACGAATCCCGGGTGGTGCATCAACAAGTGCAAGAGGAACTCAGATGATGGTGCAACAACAGCAGATGGTGCGGGTAAAATGGGAGCAATAGAGATCTCTAAAGTAGAAGTAGTAGGTGATACATGCCTCTTGGGTATCTCAGTATCTGACTCTAAATCGTCTGAATAGAGAAAAGGTGAAACCATAGGTGCTACAAATACGGGAGGTGGTGAACTCTCTGATGGATCAACCTCCGACGATGAATGAGTATCAAGCTAGAGCACCCCGACAGGTGAGACAACTGCAGCCGCCCCCACCTCTGGTGCAACCGGGACCTCAACAAAATAGAACTGATAAGGATAACTCGCGGAAAAGAGGATCTCACACTCTTGACTAATACGTCTGAAGAAATAGAAATAACTAGAGCTGCCATAACCTGCACAAGCAAAAGTTTATATAAATCCCCTTTATATCAAACCATGCAAGGTGCATGTAATGCAGAAGAAAATAAAGATGCTGTAAAATATAGTCATGGCAAAATTAATCGTATTATAATTATGGAAAAGTATTACAATTAAACGCATTGTTTTACTTACCTCAGTTCTCCGCGTCCCCCTGTATGAGAGACATGGACTCGCAAGTAGAGAGTAGATAGAGAGAGAGAGAGAACTTACTAGTTATTAGGACAAGAACCTAGATCATTACTACCTGGTTCTATAACCTTGGCTCTGGATACCAATCTGTCACACCCCCAAACGGGGCCTGGATGGAATACGTGTGTCCGGGGCGTGACGTCATAATATACATCACACAAGATACAAAGAACGACCTCTAAGGGTACGTTTAGAAATCCAACATTGTTGCATTAATAAAATAGTTAAAGTTTTACACAGGTTTAAAGATAATATGCGGAAGCGAAGAAAAGGTTTTCAAAGTTTGACAACGATGTTAACATAGATATTAATAACTCTTGAAAATCGGCCCAAAGCATGCGCAACCTCACAAAAAGCAAGCATAAACATCCAATAGTAAAGCACCTGAGAAAAACATGCTAAAACGTTAACATAAAGTTGGTGAATTCATAGGTTTGAATTTGATATAAGAGTGGGCCATAATTTTTTGCAAAACGCATGTGAATATTTTAACAAATACAATATCACATAAGAAGCATCTACGTTGCACTAAGCTCATGATACCGAGGCTAAATGTAATGGAAGCATGCAAAATGCTTAATAAACTTGCCTTGACAGGTGCTAACATGGCGCTTCACCGTATCACTCGACATGGTATACGTTCGTTAATCATGTAAGAGCTACTTACACGGACGGGGATGATTAGTCCCAATAGATCTATTTACAACACTCGCGCTCACTAACCAATCCAACTGATCATCAGTAACTAACGGTTCATGATAACTCGGGCATACAAGTTTCAACATTTACTTAGGCAACACATAAACAAGATTAGGAAAAACGTAAAGCATTTGTGTCCAATGTAAAAGTAACCAACGCATTTCCAAAAGAAAGGCTTTAAGTAATTGCATCCATAAGTAAAACAAAGTATGATATCAATTATGTAACCGAGTTTGCAAACGAACATTTATAAGAGTTTGAAATCATTAGAGTAAACAAGTTTGTAAACGAGCATGTTCTCACCCCAAAAGTTATAAGGTAAATATAAAACAAGTAAAACGTGGGGCTATGAACTCACTTTAGGCAAACGATGAGATAGTAACATAACGATGAGACAAATGTAACCGAAGACTCTAACCGCGACCTAATTATAAGACGCACCTTAGAACGAGAAATAAATAACGAACGTTGTATAAAAGTTGATAAACGAAATAGACATCCATATGTGTTTGTGCTTTAGTTTAGTTATCAAAACGTGTCTTTACGAACTTATTAGGTTTATGAAAACGTTACGACGTTCTTACAAAAAGTTACTATTTTTAGTAACGTTCAACGGTATCGCTTTATCATTCTTAGAAAACTCTTAACCCTTCGTAATAAGATCAAGTCACTACATTAATATTTTCTAAGGCTTTCAAAACCTAAACGGACCTAACCCGCTTGAAAACGTTTTAATATATAAAATTATATGTTCGAAAATAACTTGACGAAAATTAGGTCTATCTCACTCATAAAGCATTTTTAACACAACTTTTGCGAATTTGAAAAGGAAACGTAATTTTAGGCCATGTTTGTATTTTACACTTTGGCCGAAACGGACTCGAAAGGGGTCAAAATGGTCATTTTTGTTCCTGATCTGATCGTATAAAAATCGTTTTGCCAAGTTTCATTTGAGCGTAACTCGGTCGTTTTAAGTCCGATTCTAGTGTTCGATATATGAAAAACTATCTATATGAAACGAGCTATCCAAAAACTACCTTCTTGACCAATGAAAACATTTTTAGGTCGCCCAAAACCCTAAAACAAATTCGGATCAACAACCTTATTTTTCGTAACCGCTTCTAAAAATACATCCAAACTTTACAATAGTGCCTAATCTAAACCTAATATCCATTCACTACTAATCCACCATCAAAACCATCATTAAAACTACTCTAATCTGATCACCATCTTTGTTGCAACATACATGGTCACTCATACTCACAATCAAAACAATATGTAAATCAAAGAAACATAAAAATATAACTAGTTCATATGTCATTTTGTTTATTTTTAGAAGACTTGCACAAACACAATAGGATTTAAACCAAGAGCATAAGAAAATAAAGAAATCAAAAGGAGGTTCAAGAAAGAGCTTACAAATGATAAAGGAATAAGATTGAACACTAGATCTATAACATACACCAAGATCTTGCAAAACCCCCAAATTTATTTGAAACCCTAACTATAGATCTTGAACAAAAACCCTTAAACAAATGAACCAACACTTGCATCTTCATTAAATAACCTTGAATAATAGCTAGGAACACTAGATCTTGAAGAGAAATTAAAGATATGGAAACCCTATTAAGGGTGTGTTTGTACCGTGGGTGAGGGGAAGGAAAAAGGAAGAAAGAAAATTTTTTGGTGGCTTAAAAAGAATGAGAACCTTAATGTGTATAGTATGGGATTTATAGGAGGATCCCAAGTACTAGGGTTTTGTATTGGTTGACAAGTCAACAAACACACTTAACCAAGTGTGTGTGTGGTTCGGTTATAGTATAAAAGAAAGGAAGGAAAGAAAATTGCAAGAGTTTAGCTAGTGTGTGTAAAATTTATGAGAAATAAAATATGGATGGTATTTATAGGAAGGACTAAGATTGGAGCCAAATGAGTTATCTTGGAGCCAAAGGAGTTAGAAGTGGAGCCAAAGGGGTTAGGAGTAGAGCCAAAGGGTGAGCCAAGCCAAAGGAGGGGGAGGGGACCATGAGCTAAAGTGAAAAGATTCCCTTATAATTAATTTAGTGTGTGCATGAGTGTAAATTGAGTAGGGGGAGGGATATCCATGAAATTTTAGACCTCTAATCCCGAGATATACGATAACTAGAGTTTACGTGAAAAGGTTACGAGTTTTCAGGGTTCCGTTTGATCAAAAACGCAAAAAACGCAAAATGTACGCGAAAACGTAGAAATCGTAGATGGAAGTGTACGTGACCTATGTGACACTTTGAAATGATAAAATAATACATATAACAAATATACTAATCTTAGTCCGAAGCCGAAACGCGTCCGATGACGTTTTTTAGTTTTACGCGGGACAACTTCCCGGTTTTAGGTTAAATTAATCGCGTAAATGGTAAAAGGGAAAAAAAGTAAAAAGAAAAATAATATCGAGGGTAAAAAGTAAATTTTTTATTCCATCACTAATGCACCGGATCCCATCAAAACCTCATAATTAAGCGTGCCTGGGGGAGAGTAGTACTAGCTTGGGTGACCCGCTGGGAAGTAAATAAAAAAAAATACCGGTTACGAAGTAATCGTTTTTATGTGACAGTAAAAGGTCAAAAAGTAAAAAAGTCAAGTCGAACCAAAAAAGTCAAAGGGTAAAATAGTCATTTAAAGTTCTGAATTTGTGTTTTGATCGCCGAATCCCTCAAGAGAAGAAAAAAAAAGTTTTTTTTAATCTAGAACGAGTTGGTGAATTTATGTTTCAAGAATCAAGGTTTAGGTATGTTTCAATTAATATTTTGTTTAGTTTTCTTTAAAAATTGACTCGCTTCTTCTCACCCCTTTTTATATATCATTAAATATAAATATATAACTAGGATGAAAATCCGCGAGACCAATAAGACTGGAAGCAGTATAGAGTGATCCCGGGTCGTTGTGTCCCAACGAGGCTTGAATTGAAAATCGAAAGATGAATTGATAATCGATGTTTGAATATGACAAGGAATGATTTAACTCTATGATATCTAAACTAATCAAAATTCAAAGTCGAAACGCATGTCGATGACGTTTTTTAGATTTACGCGGGTTAATTTCTCGGTAAACTGCCAGATTCAAACGTAATGTATAAAAGTCAAATATAATGATCGGAAAAGTTTAAAATATTGACCTTAAAATTACGGGGTATGACAGTGACCCACTCCATCGTTTTTCCATATTAATAGGCAAGGTTGAAACTTTTCAAGAGTGTACACACAATTTAAGCATGTAACAAGACATGCGGGATCATGGTCCCGATTACCCCCCTGACAGAAAACGTTTTTCTAGGATATTTTCTTTGTAAGGATTCATGGTTTGCACAATTCATGATGTGAGAATTTGATATTTATGATTCTCATCTTGAGCTTTCTTTTCAAATTCTGCAGTGTATGACTGGAAAGCCTTCTGAATAGAATCAGACTCAGTCCTTACATCATCACTATCACTATCATCATCATCATTGTCATTGTCATCATCATTACCATCATCATCACTAACACCATCACTTTCTTCATCATCTCTACTATTTCTTCAAGACTCGTTTTTACTATATGAAGAATATGCTTTTGACACATCGAGAACCCCTAGTTTCACACCAGTTCCTTTACTTGTGTTAGTAGACTTGCCTTTTGGCTCATCAGGAATATCTGATTCAAAATTAGCTCCCTCACTTGAGCCACTTGCTTAATGGATATTTGTATCCCGTTTGCTTTTCTTAAGAGCTTTCTTCATTTGAGCATCGTCTAGTAAAGCAGCCTCAGACAGCAACTCAATACCTTTGCTCTTATGAGTGGTAACTGGTGCTTTATTCTTCAACACAAACACATTAGGAGTGTCTCTGATTTTTACACCAGTAGACTGTTTTCTTAAAGGATTCTTTGAGGAAACATCTTTCTTGGCAGATGCAGTCTTCTTTTTAGAAGGAGTTTCTTTAGGAGATTTAGTGATTGTCTTGATTGTAGGAGAGGCAGTCTTTTTATATATCCGTTTGGATTTGGAGTTGCTACTCCAATAGCAAATGAAAAGTAAGTCTGGTAGGCAGTAGAATCTCATATCATTTGATTAGTCATTACTGCAGGAATAAGGACCCCATAAACATGATAGTCTTCATCCTTGGAGACAAATCTCAAGGTACCTAAAATGCAGTCATCCTGAGCGGTATGCATAAACATCCTGTTCCTCATTGAAATAGACTTATCTTTTGAAAAGAAGTGATGAATGATAGCCTTTGTAAATCTGGGATAGTACATTTTCTCTTATTTCTTGAAGTCTTTGTTATCTATCTGTGATGCGTATTTTATTTTAAAATATATTTTTACCAAGTTTTAAATTTATAAAAGTCGATCTACCTGACAACGCACTAACAGGCAGAGAACCCGATCGTAGGTAGTATAGAATGGTAAATTCGAGGTCGTCCCAAGAGCTAAGATGTAATTAGTTTTAATTTGAAATGTCACATTAAGAAATAGTTTTTGATTTGATTTGAAAGGAATTTAAAATAACAATAAAATTAAATACTGATAATAAAAAGAGTTGGAGATATCAGGAGAGAAAATGTGCTAACCTAGTTACTTCATTACTATTGTTATGAAAATGTTTTCCTTTGCAATGTTAAACTATGGTTTCATTAGTGGTTTCTAAGGTCGATTGACTTGAATAAGCAAATATAGTCTATCTTATACTTCCTGCGATTTTGACTCAGTCCAAATCGTATAGGAGGTAGGATATCCAGGTTGCAATGATTAATCTCAACTATTCCCAAAACATAACTAATAACCTATAAAGATTATTAACCCCCTCTAAAAGAGTTCCTGTGCTTTTTAAGTATATTGAGTGATAAGTGCGGTGACCGGTTAGTTCCTACACTAGGGGTCGAAGTCATAGATCCTCCCTAGTACCCGATCGATCCCATATTGACTAGATAATCTAATAATGGGGTAAGCAAGGTCCAAACCACCCGTACTAACAAAACCCAGGGTTACACGATAGTCAAGGAATATCTAAGGAAACCACAATCTAACAGGAAACAATCATAACAAAAGTAACTACATAACTAGGCCAGCACTTTAGGTGCTTAGCCGCTCATGGTAACGGAAACACAACAAGAAATAAAAGTAATCATAGATTGAATGCTCATAATTCTTACAATATTCGTATTTGAACGATTAAATACAAAAAGTAAATAAAGTTTGATCTCCCTTGGACTCTAGGTGGAATTCTTTGAAGGTTGGAAGCCTTTGTCGCTTCTCCAATTGGCTATGGAGGAAGTGATGTCAGAATAGCTTGAATGAGGCCTCTATTTATAGGTATCAAACCTGTTACGGCGTAACTAATAAAGGTGTTACATTGTAACCTTCTTACACGGTATTCCGTATTTAAGCAGTTGTTACAGCGTAACCAGATATGATGTTACGTCGTAACCTTCAAATAATGTCCATAAGTACGTGATCTTCCTTCTATATTTGGAGATCTTCATGGTTATGGTGTAACCATGTAGGGTGTTACGCTGTAACTCTATCTATGGTAAGATTTCCTTCCAAATTCATGTTTACGGCATAACTAGATATGGTGTTACGCCGTAAAGTTGTCCTTGATCTTCGTACTTGCTTAATATATGTTACGGTGTAACCACTTTTGGAGTTACGCAGTAACATTCTTTAAATATTTACACTTTGAGTCCTTTTTCCCTTGTTTCTTGTCACTTTCCTGCATTTAACCTAAAAACTATAAAATGATAGAAAATATCTTGTTTTTGAGTGTTAGTGAAACATTTGCAGGTAATATAGGGGTATTTTGGCACCAAAAAGTATTAAATATTTGATGTTATCAAATATCTCCCCACTTGACTTGTGCTTGCCCTCAAGTATAACCTGTTAGAACATTTCATAAAAATATTTCTCGAGAATAACTTCAAGAAATAAATTTATAAAACTCTTATGCTAGAAAACATTAAAGTCGGACACCTCACGAAAAGGGGATAAAAAGTCACTCAACTCTCCACTAGTCTAAGTGTTTCATTTTCGGGGTGATCGCTCAATTGCACAGTCATAACATGTATTCTATCATAAGCTTGGAAAGTATACAAATATGCACCAGTTAGAATTAAGGTCTAAATAATTCTTGAAAGCAGCAAGGATAATATGGTTTTTAAAGGGTGATAAAGGGGTTATGATAGACATAGGATACACATTTAATGGTTGTTAATATAAAAAGACAAAACAAATAGTCTAAAGTAATCTAATATTGTCATAACTAGCCACTGTCCATCCATGGGTCCAAGAGTCTAAGTCTGAAAATCTGATCTTCAATAATGGGCTACTAGCTTCATTCTTTATGAGTATTAGGAGGACTTAGTGTAACAATGGGCTACTAGCTCCATTCTTCATAATTACTGAGATGTCTTGGTGTAATAATGGGCTACTAGCTCCATTTTTTATTTTTATTTTGCACCATCTTTACATTTTTTAGCACATGGGTGGCTTTTTGTTTCACCCTCTTTTCTTTAATTTCTTCATGATAAATATGAAAATGTTACAGGAGTTTATATCTTTAATTATTACCCTGCAACATCTGATATTATATGCACATCCCCCCACTTGAGATAAACAATATAGAAAGTGGTGATACAAGAGGGTCTTTATAGATCATAACTGATTGGTCTTCCACGGATGCATAAAATTTTTGTTTCCATTCCCCCGAACCAGGGACTTAAGTAGCCAGAGATTTCAACACAAAGATAACTATAGTCTACATGGTAGGTTAAGGCGAAATGGTGTAACGATACATATAACATTAGGTGAAAACATAGATTGATTTAACAAGGGTGATCTAGGGGTATCATGTACTAATAATTAGTGCAACAAAAGGTTTTATCACGGGAGGTCGACAAGTTAGTGTAACAAGTCAATAAACATACATATGTAGGTTATTTGGGTGATTTCCTAAGTGTTGCCTTCTTGAACTTATCCATTCCTACTAATCAATTAGGTCTCAAAATAATGTACAAGCCAAGTTCTAAAGTCTACAATACTACCGGCACACTCAATATTTTG
>BQNB010132569.1:3723-18604 GCA_026074375.1 Tanacetum coccineum
AACATAGGATTAGCATAGGTTTGACTTAGATTAGAATTAACTTAGATTAGATAACCAAAATATAAATAAATTGAGAGATTTAACCTCGCTTCAAGTGTTCGACACCCTACTTACCACAAATCTACCACTGATCGGGTACACTGCCCGTTAAAGTGTTGTTTTTTGAGAAAAATTGCTCGAAGTTAAAGAAAATTAATCTCTTGAGGACAAAATGCACTTTTTAACGTACATTTTCCTTTTTAGAAAGCGCGGGTTGTGTAGCAAAATATACACAAGCCATATTCTTGAGTTTCAAAACTTGAAATATTTTGAATCTTTAAACTCAAGACCGAAACGACTTCTCTTTTTGTTGTTAAGGTAAACTGCACTAAAGCTTACAATTTCCTTTTCTATAAAGATCGGGTTGTTATCTGATATTAATAACAAACCATAAGAAAATTTGAGAAGATATGTTTTAAAATGTTTTAAACTTTTAGTCGAACTTTATCTACAATCCCGTGTCATTATTGAATGACATTTCTAAGGTCGTAGATATTATCGATTCTAAAAGACATGTCGAGAAGATTTTTTATGGTTTTTGAAATTTTTTCTGATTTTATGTTTTGTTTTTGAAATTTTATATTTTTGTATTTTGTTTTTATAAATTTTTGAAAAATAAAAATCATTTTGTTGTTTTTAACTTTTATAAACTAATATACTTATAGTACATGTTATACAAGAAGTAGTAATAAGGATTACTCTTCGTTTGACACTGCAAGACGTTTCAGCTCTTCTGGATGCTTTGCATACTGAGGCGGTTGATCAGAAACTCAAAGCGTTCTCTCGCGAGTGCTTTAGTGAAGATATCCGCCAGCTGATAATCAGTCTTAACAAAGTATAGCTCAACAACCTCATTTTCAACTTGCTCTTTGATGAAGTGGTAGCGAACTGCGATGTGTTTCGTCCTGGAGTGTTGCACTGTGTTGCAAGATAAGGCAATGACGCTTTTTGAGTCTGGGTACAATGGGATCTTGTTGAAGTTAAATCCATAGTCAGTTAACTTGGAATGCATCTAGAGGATTTGAGCACAGTAAACGGACAAGGATATATACTCAGCTTTAGTTGTTGATATTGCGGTACACTTTTGTTTCTTGGAAGACCAACGGAAAATCTTTTCTCCTAGGAACTATGCACTTCCTGATGTACTACGTCTTATATCTTGACAACCTACATGGTTAGCATCTGCAAAAGCTGTTAGATTAAAACCGGTGTCCTTTGGATACCACAGACCCATATTAATGGTTCTTTTTAGGTACCGAAAGACCCGTTTTACCGTAGTTAAGTGCTTTTCCGTAGGCTTTGCCTGGTACATGGCACAAATGCAGACGACAAACACTAGGTCAGGGTGATTGACTATGAGGTACATAAGGGATATGACCATCCCTCGATAACGAGTAGGGTCAACTAGAGTCCCGTTTAGATCCTCATCCAGTTTTAACTGTCCCACCATGGGGATGTCAACAACATCACATTGGTCCAAACCATACTTTTTGAGCATTTCAAGAGCATATTTAGATTGATTAATGAAGATGCCTCTAAGACATTGAGAAATCTGAAGTCCAAGAAAAAATGACATTTGTCCCATCATTGACATCTTAAAATGTTTGCTCATTTGGTTTGCAAATTTATCATAAAAGATTGGATTAGTGGAAGCAAAAATTATGTTGTCAATATAGATTTGTATAACAACCCAAGAATTTTCATCAACCTATTTTACTATGATCACAATTATACGGGGAAATTTTTCGCTTTATTACATTACTTGCATTATTAATATCTCAGTATGTCATGTAACTTACATAACTAAAGTAGACGAGCTCACGCAACCTATCTATGGCAATCCTGTCTTCATATATGTCAAGCAAACATCACAATATGTCAAGTCAATATCATCATATCCTTATTACAAAGTACATTATTCCTATAATGTACCATTCATAACGTTATATCAAAACGGGCTTTAAACCATTATCATATACCTCTAAATCTTAAATTCCATGAAGGTTTAATATCTAAAGTAAATGCACAAGCTACTAAAGCATATATACAAGTAACATAACATTCCATTTGAAATATAAACTCCCTACAAGTCAAGTACAAGTTTTCAAAGCACAATGTACAAGTCATTAAGCATGACATCTAAAATAGCCGTTTTACCTCCGTTTTCATTCTAATTTCTTCACCATCACTTGTGTACAAGCTACTACACTCAATATACAATGTATAAACCCTAATTATTCTATTCATAAGCTTTCATACACATTTTAACACTCAAAACCCTAATTGAACCCTAATGTACCCGAAACTCAAAACCTTTGCATTTTGACCCATTTTGAAGTTTTTCTTGCAATCAAGCACCTTGATGACCATGCTACTTCATCCCTAAGCTGCTTACAAGCACCTCACACAAATATCTTCATCATTTATACTATAAAACTTGCACATGGTCTCTTGTTTCTTCCATTTCTAGCCGTGGCATCATATGGGGTAACCAACTCATCATGGCTACTTTCTAGCTCAAACAACACATCATCTAGCTTCTCCTCATCACCCTCTAGCCCTTACACATGTCCCATATCAGATCATAAGCATACCTTGGCCTTTAAGGGTCATTTGACTATAAATAGGACCATAAACTCTTCATTTGAACTCATCCCCCACTTCCTCCTCTATAACCCATCATAGCAGCAATCCTTTGCTCAATATGAATTCTAATAGATCCTAAGAAGTCCCAAGAACAGAAGTGAAGCAAAAGAAACCAAGAAAAGAAGCCCGGGAGTCGTTATTCTAGGCGTACGAAGCTAAAAGTCCCGATTTCGACCCGTTTCTAAGCTATAAGCTCAAACCCAGGTTCTATCAACTTCATACCTGCTACTACACCCTTATGATGTTCATATGATCATACATAAGCTCTTGTTAAATGTAGCACCCCCATAAAATCACAACGCAGCGGAATACCACTTTGGGGTGCCACTTAATAGTATAAAGTACAAGTCACAGTAAACGACCTCTAAAGAGACGTTTGATAAAATGTCACATTCGATTTAAGTAAATCAGAGTAAATTCAGGTCCCAAATATTTATAATTTAACAAGACTACAAGAGTTCAAACGTGATTCATGTATATTTTAAAGAAAAATGATTATCGAATGTGAAGAAAAACCAAGTCTTTAAAGTTTTGATATCCGCGCATCCAAATGCTCCCATGCTCAGCTTCAAACCCAGGTTTTGAATGTTCTAATTATGCTACTACTCCCTTATAATGTTCATATGAATCAGTAAATATACTCTTGTTAAAGTTTCATAACCCAATTCATGCTAATTTCCATTTTGATCCAAAACCGTTCTTTTCACAACCCCCCCCAAAAACCCACGAAAACCCTAATTCGCGTTTTCTTAAAACTAAGTGTTTTTTTTATAATGGTTTAAAATATTGTTATAATATATCCTAGCATGCTTAACTACTAATGTTAAAATAACTACTTTATTGATTAATGAAGGGATTTGGACTTAAAACCCACGCGTTTACGTTTTGAAACCCTAATATGATCCGTTTTGCTTTCTAGCTTAACGAATCATTATTTTAAACTTGTGTTGCGTTAAAACTTCATATTTTAGTTTATTTCTAAACATATAAAGTGTCTATGAAGTGTTAAACTAAGATTGCATGGCAAATTTTGGACATGTTTTGGAATTATACTCCATTGCAAGAGGGGTATTATATCGTAACTTTCGGGTAAAACTTATAATAAAAGGACTACAAAGGTCCTTTTAGATCTCAAAGTTATAACTATAGGGATCTATTATGTCACTTTTCAAAGTCCAAGGGTTTACTTGGTATGTCTTTTAAAGTGAAGGACCAAAGTGTTTAAAAAATGCAACCTCAAGGACCTATTTGCAAATCCAAACCCTAGGGTCTAAAATGTAACATTTTGAAAAAGTATAAAATCATGTTTAAAACCTTACCAGACATAACTTTAATTAACGCTTCTCGTGCTTAACATTTCCAGATATTGATTAAAACGCTTAAAACCGATTATATCGTATCACAATACTAGGGAGCTTCATATTAAGGAGTTTCATCTTTTTATTACGTTCTGACTGAGTTGTTCGGGTTTATGAGGTTAAAGTGCCCTGCTCCTCAAAGTTTATGAATACTTCTGAATTATGATGACCCGAACAGTGATTACAATAATTCCAAACTTCTGCAATCAAAACTCATAAACTTTAAACCAAAGTTTAAAGTACAATCTTCTAAGACTCAAACATATTTACTCGGGTTGTGTAACGTGGATATTTACTATCATTTTACTATATCAACATTCCCCAGTTAAGATTATGATAAGGTCGTCAGCTTTCATTTCAGAATATTTATTACATCTACCTACCAGGTGAGTTCATAGCCTCGCTTTTCAATCTTTTGAATGTTTATTAAACCTACGCGAGGGGGATACATGCTTGTTACAAACTTTTTATATATCATTAACAAATGTGATTACTTTTCAAAGACTTAATATGAATTCCATAACTCCCATCTTTGAATTCTTTATAAACCTGTGAACTTGATATAAACCATGACTGCAAGTGTTTTCTAATATGTATGCTTTTTATCCAGATATATTTTGCTAAAGGTAGCTTCCCAGTGCATTATTTCCATATCATGAATCATTAATTACTTGCTTTACAAGTGTGAACGGAATTATTTGTGAATAGATCTATTGGGGTGACGCTCCCGTTTGTATAACCCATGCTTGGGGTTGTTAGTGCCAAAGCATAATCACATATATTTAGTACCTCCCCCCCCCCCCCCCCCCCCCCCCCCCCATAATTAGATAACCTTGGCAGTTATCTTTACACGGGTCATCTGTCCCTAACCAATATCACTACGGTGATTTCCTGTTAAAATGTAGTGATGTCATGAGTCTTAGTACAATAATAATGTACCCTGATTTTCCATGATAATTGTATTCGTTGTAATATTACCATTATAGTGATTTGCATTCAACCATATGATAATATTCAACTGTTTCCCATGATAATACTGTTCTCCATAATAATACTGATCTCCATGATAATTATCCATGCAATGCCAATATTTCCATTATGATAACTTGTTTTCAACTATTACATTTCAAACCTATTAATTTTACTCAACCTTTGTGTTGACCCTTTTTTAGGCATGTTTAGTCTCAGGTAAGAATTAAGCAAGATGCGCGCCCCCAAAAACAGAGTGGCATGGACACGAAGTGGCTGAAACTGTTATATTCAAACATAATGTTTTAGATTTCTGGGACCTCATTTTGTAAAAACTCTGATTATATGAATTGTAAATAAATTTTTCAACAACTTCTCTTTTAAAGTTGTTTTCTATGATTATGATTGTTGTATCCATGAAGTAATTCCCCAGATTAGCTTCTGCTGCTATATTGTAAAAATGGGGGTGTTACATCCAGCCTCTGATTACTAGAACCAAAACGTACTATTGAGTTTAGAGCCAAGAGATCGTCAATTAATCTCGTTAGGACACATATCCAATTCTCTTGTCTTTCACCAACTGTGGAAAAACAAGTCTATCCTAAGAAGTTCCTTCGCATAATCCTTGTGATATTGCCAGAACATCCGAGTGAAACAAATGGTTTTTTCACAATTGAAGATTGTGATGGACATCACTGCTAGACGCAACATTCAAATGCTCTTGGTTAGGTGTTGTGCGATTTTTTTTACTCGAATCAAGCTTGTTGTCAACTGGAAAGAACGCTTGTTTGCGATTCTGAGTGAATCAAACTTGTTCTATTAGTATCAGATATTGACGGTTATTGACATTTGACAAACAATCAAAAACTCTCGATGGTCTTAGTTAAGTGTTAACAAATATTTTCATAAGCAACACTTAGATGATTTTTCAATTCATTTTTCTCTTTATTGCTAATGTGTCATTACAGGATAATTTTAAAGATGGGAGATGGAGAACGGAATTACCAGTACTAGAGATATCTATGTGAATAACGGAATTGCACAGACACGACCTACATTGTTATGAGTTATGAATGGAACCTCATAAAAGGTGTCAAAGCTTTTCCCAAACTTGAGATCGTGTATTTCTTCACAAGTCACAAGATGGGCGCATCCATTACAAGTGATGTAAGATTATGTTTGGTGATGAATCTCAAGGAACAGCTCAAGATATAATCAAAGACAGTCAAAGATGAATCTAAAGATCACTACCCCAAATGTACAAGATAACAATGTCTACGAGCTAAAAGGATGAAGTGATTATGTTTAGTTATGTTCAGGGTTTCGTGAACTACCTTAGGGGGAATTGTTAGATGTAGATAAAAAGACTCGGTCACCCCGTGTATTTTACTGTTTATTATAGCGCGTAGTTCTAATAGGTATTATGTATGACTTCGGTAATTATCGGGTACTAATACCCGAGATATGTAAGAACGATTATAAGCCTCTTCGATCGTTGGGAAGAGGCGAAGCTAGTCATTTTGCACTTTTCCTGATGGAATCACAGTGTCTATGCATAGCAAAATCCAGCGATTGTGTGTCGTCTCTAGTGAAAACGGAGCCAAGTCAAGAATCGAACACCGTGTATGCTATATGATTTACCACCCCCTCATTTGAGTACGAGCCTCATTGGAGTTTCAGTTTTCCAGATTGTCAAAATCTGTGTATGATCACCCGACATTTTCAAGACTTCTATTTTGTCTTTCCATGTGCTCAATGCGGGCAAGAGAGAGATCATCTTAGGGTGGGGGATTCATAAATTTCTCAATTTTTCCTCATGCGTGCAAATTGTCTTTACGAGAGCTTTCTCCCTCTCAAATTCTTGAGGTAGCGGCAGAAGTAGAGGAGATGATCGGTCACGGCCTTATTTTCTTTTAAGGTTAGGAGAGAATTTGATTTAGATCATAATTTTTCCTCAGGGAGAAGAGAGAAGGGAAGAATTTCTTGAGGATATTAAATATGGTGATCGCATTGGAGGATGGAGGCACAATCGTTGGCATAATGGCTTGGACAAATGTGTTGGAATAGGTGTTCTTAGATAATATGCTTTGGCTAATTGACCTTCATATAGGGGTCATCATGAAAAAGTGAAAAGAGTTGGTGAAGATATTGGTACTACACTATAATAAGTTATTTGAATGTGCTAGATTAAGTATATCCCAGGTTGTTGAAGCTGGTGCGGAATAGTCTTGGGGGAAGCCTGGGATATAGTCCGGAAAGTTAGAGAGAAAAAAAAAGTACTCCGCAATATTGAAAGTAGTGGTTGGTTAGGAGAAGGACATCACTTGTTAACAATCCAGCGGTAAATAACATAAGTTTTTATATAATAGTATAATTAGTTATAGTATTTTATACATACTATTCGGGAGATGTAGTGGCACGGAGGACTTTCTTGGATGGAAAAAGAAAAGTAGTTATAGTTAAGGTATCAACCTTGTTCTCTATAACGTTGGCTCTTGTTACCAATCTATAAACACCCAAATTTTGCAAATATAGCAGCAGTGCTCACAAAGGTTAATCTGGGTATAGTTTCATAGTACAACAATAATAATCATAGAACGACTCATAAGAGACCGTTTTTGAAAATTTGTTATTCATTCATTTATTCATCAGAGTTTTAGAAAAAAGAGAGGTCCCACAATCTAGAAACCATAAAGTTTAAAGGTAACAGTTTAGCCATCTTCAAGTCCGTGCCTTTGTGCTATGTTGCACAATTACCTGAGATAAAATGCTAAAAAAAAGATCAACACAATGATTAAGTGAAATTCATAGGTTTATGATAAACAGTTTTAATACAAGTCATCATAACAGTAGGCTATGTTGTTATACACCCATAATAGTAATAATTGCAATGTAGATACCATTCCTTCATATATAAACAGTTATTTATTCGCCCTAAGCTCATGGACCCGAAGCCTGAGTTAAATTAATCAATTTCACAAGTAGTTGCCCAACGGGTGCCTTTGCCAGACAACTCCGCCATAGGTTGAGTTCAAATGAAGTGCGTTATGGTTTACCAAAGTACAGTTATTCACCAACGGTGGGGGAGTTCGGTCCCAATAGCTCTACTAAGCATTCACGCTTACTACCGAAGATTAATTAACCGGTTCATGATAGTGGGGTCTTAATGGAAAAAGTAGGGAATTAGGCAATAATGCATCAGGATAGCATATAGTTGGAAAAACACTTGTATTCATGGTTTATAGCATGTATCCCCCTCGCTGGTTTATGAAACATTTGAAAGATTTAAAATGCGAGGCTATGAACTCACCTTAACAAGGAAATCTGATTGATGGCAAAAGTATATCAATGAAATACGTCCGTATGGTAGTACGATGTTATCTACCAGGCGGAATGGTTCCAGTATAATTGAAAGTAAAACATCTTCAACACATAACCTGAGGTAATATGTCAAGTCTTAGTTTGAATGTTTATATTTCAAAACTTCATAAAGTTTTAATGTAGTATCATTTTGATTTATTTATTATGGAAATATCGCATCACTGTTCAGGCTATCATAATCCAGAGGCCATGTAGTATCGTTTAAGGAGCCAGGGCGCTTTAAATCGTAAACCCAACAAACTCGTCAAAACGAATACCCAAATGGAACCCCTCACATGAAATTCCCTAGTAACGTGATACGTTATAGTTTTAAGTTTCTTCAAAAGCTAGTCGATGTGTAACACCCCCCAAATACGATACGTAGCGCAATACAACATTTGGGGTGCTACTTCATAATACATGCACACGAGTCCCAGTAAACGTTCAAAGATACGTTTATAAAACATAATTTCATTTATTAGAAAGATCAGAGTTACATAGGTCCCAATACCATTATAGAAATTTATTTCTAAAAGTCACAACACGACTTGATTTCTAAAAAACATTATTTAGTTTATCAACCAACTTCACCGAGGCACCGTCCTTGATTTGTGTCCGTTCTCATCAACCATCAACCATGACTATTAACGCTGACATTACATGCTTGAAAAACGTCAACAAACGTTGAGTGAATTCATTGCGTTAAACAAATAATAGTTAGAACTCATAATTTGGTTCAACAAAACATATAACATTGGCTCGTAAGTCAAGTTATAAAAATATTGATTTCCAACTAAAGAGCCCGTGTACCGAAACTTCAAAACACCTTTCATTCCCGTAGGGACGAATTTATGGGTCGAGAAGTATGCCACCCTCTCTCCTATACGATATTACTTCAGGTTTACAATAAATAAATGTAGACCGTAGGGGGGTTTGTACAGGGTACGTGCGGAAGCTAGGGCAAGTCCTCCGAAGCGCCATACGGCATTCATCAATCTCTCATCACATCCATACTTCCTCTCGGCCCTAACTACTCGTCCTCCACCTTTTCGGTCCCCAATACGGATAAGTCTAATTCACAACCTCCCTGGATTCAGGGGGTCATTCACTCATCAAGCGCCTAGGTCCGAGTAGGGTTGGCAAAAATACCCAGAATATAACCCCTCAGTATGAAAGCTGCGCCAAAAGCTAGGGAAATATGACAACACTAAACGTAATTTACAATCACGAAGTCTAGCGTGTGTTAGACCCTTTGCACTAGTACATTATTCTCCAAACTATCACTCTAGTTCCCCCTAAAAATATTTTTTAAAAATAGACAACCGGATAGCCAGACAAAAGACCACAGGTTAACATTCCATTATTTCCCCATAACATCATCATCAGCCGAACTTACATAACATCTAATTGAAATAATCCCCCCTCCCCCAATTAGTAAACTACACCAATATACTATGGGAGTATACCCCACCAAACATCAAACAAATCTCCCAACCGGAACCATCCGACCGGTTAACCGGTCCTTATGTAATAATAACATAACCCCAACACAAACCCCCACCCCACCACCCACCCATCAGAAAGCTTTTCACACGAGCAATAATACATCTGTCGCATTGTTAACTCAGAGTATGTGGCTGAGTAGTTGAAGGATACTGCAGATACATCGCACAGATCATCAGTGTATGTGCAAATACGGAGTTTGTCTGCCTCGCCTGCGTCGCGAATTGTGCTGACCTCGACTCAGAAACATATACCCCGTGGGTCCCGCTGCACCCACTACTCGACTGGAATGTGTTATAGTAAGGACTATTACAGAAGACATAAATAATTTGTATAAGAACGAGTCTGCAATCGAGAACAATATAGCATGGCTCATGAGGATACAATTGGCACTCAGTCATCTCTGAGATCATAGTTAATGAAATGCAAATTATGTGAAACCAACATAGCACTAAGATTGTGCACTCGTATCAGTATATATTGAACGACTTCGAGAAAAGCAATTCCTAGGATCGGGTGAATAAGAGAGTGTTGACACCTACTGCCACCCCCAATAAACAAATCTCAATCCTACCCCCACCCCCCAAAAACTAACCCCCACCACCACACACCATCCACCCCCCCTTCCCCCTTCAACCCCCCCCACACAATATACCCCCCACACCCCCCCACCCACACCTCACCCCCACCCCCCTCTAACTCCCACCACGCCCTACACACCACCCCACCTCCCCCCGCCCCCCCCCCCCCCCACCCCCCCCCACCCCCCCATTCGATCTACACACACGTCTCCACCCAACTTGCTACCCACAATGTCCACACAACCACATCATGTTATCGCGCTGCTCGCCCCCGACGCCCCGCTGCGCAACGCTTCTACATGTACTCACCAAATGCAGATAACGTGAAGCGCTTAACACACGCTTCCCAGCTAGCACATCGTGCTCCAATCTCATATTATAGCCCCCCTCCACCCTCCCTCTACCATTCCCCCCCCATGCTCCTTGATACATATCTACCATGATCGAACTAATGTCTTCATGTAATATACTAAACTCTACAATACGTGCGCCTATGAGACATACGCATATCTTCCCATCAATCCACTACGAGCCCACGGCGACGATCCTGACGAATCTCAAAAACTTCACACCCACTACCCTCGTGACGCACGCTCATATCAATAGTCGACGTGTCTCTTCTCAGTTACCCGCCGATTCTTACGTGATTTAACTCTGTCCCCTATAACAAACCAGTTCATACTCTTCTCGCTTTATATCTGCTACTCTCACTGTTGTTAGAACAAGTCCTCAATATTTCGTCCTCGTGAATAATCAGCGTATGTTAACAGATTGGTAAGAGATCTTCATGAACCGCGCTCTAACACCACAAAGTGTACTGCTTTAATACTTTCATCTTATTTATATTAATGTACTTGGTAAAAATTTATAAGTCTTTGATACCTTGTTAACTTTTAAAGTTAACATTTTGACTTTCTTTGACATTTATACTTCTATGTTTTACCCAAATATGACCCGGCGTTCAAACGACCCTCTAAATCACATTTCACGATTCGGACAAAGAAGAGATTTTAAGCGAAACGATATTCCGGACAACTTTTTAGTTTTAGCCGAGACCTGAATCTCGACAGAAATTGACCAAAATGCCCCTGTGTAAGTTTTTCTGCCATGAACTGTTTTTTTAAATTTTTCAAAAACGCAGCAAGTTCAGCAGTTTGACCATCGGTTTTGACCCGCTCTATAATTCAACGTTTTTCGTGACTTTGACCAAGAAACGATTTTATAGAAAACGTCATTCCGGACAACTTTCGTGTTTCGCCGGAAGGCCGAAACGGACTCAAAAGTGCCCAAAATGGCTATCGAAAATCAGAATAGCAACCAAAATAAGCTTAAATAACTGATTGAAATTTTTAGTTTTTCTAAACTTGTTTTCGCCGTAACTTCTTCGTTATTAGGAGTTACGGGACGCTCAAATTATCGAAACGCTCGTAAAAATACTCCCTACAATATTATCTAATCTAAAATAAGATTTTACAAAATCTCGAACCTCGTTTTCTGTGCCCAAGTTTCTGTCCGAATTTATACTTTACAGAAACATCATAATAATTATTGTTGATTTCAAAAGTTCCCAATTACAATATATCTATTATGACACTTAATTATCACCTATGTCTTTCATCAAACATGAATAGTCTAATCACGCAAGGGACTCGGATTTCATCACATATAATATACGAATATCGAATCAAACAAACAAACCAAACGAAACAAATGAATAGGAAAATACTCACAACAACACACAAGGTGTTGGTTTCGGCCTTCTTTGTGGTTCGAACTCTCGGGCATAAACACTAACGAAAAACCCAAACAATTTCCAAGCTAACCCACTTGATTGTATCGCTAATCTAACCCTTTTAAACTCTCTCTTGATCGGAAATTCATTGCGCCAAACCGAAAACACTTTTTCTTCAAAACCCATTGCATGTATGTTTTTCTTATATGAAAACGTAGGCCTTAATGAGGGGATTAATATTTTGAAGTCAGATCGCAATGCATTTGGATATTCCGGCGACGGTGGTGGTGCTCGGCCAGTTATACAAGGGAGGGGAAAAACACACATTTTTGTTTAATAAAAATGAAAGTGTGTGTAATTGGTGTTGTATATATATAGGATATAAGTTTGGGAGTTTAACACATATGGTCCCTCCTTCCTAATTATTCTCTCAAAGCTAGTACAAGGTGTTTGTTTCGCTCGTTTCTAACCGACCATAACACGTGCTAATCATTTTGGTAAACTATTTTTATGCCGTCTATTTCATTATGTTTAAAAACGTTTAATCAAGGTGCACATTTTAAAAAAGGGTCCGGCTACATGGACAGGAACAAAAGAACGGGACATTCGTTAAAAAATAACTAAAATTTACGATCTTAAAGATAATAAGCGGACGCATCGTATATTCTTTATGATACTTTAAAACGGTTAATGATCACTTGGCGGTTCAAACAGTGACTCGCGAAACGTCAAAAATTAATATTTTAAATTTTCGTTCGTGATAAAATACGAAAATAATTAATTACGACAAATAAAATTTTAAATGTCGACGTTCGTTCACATAAACTTATAAAATAAATATTATGACATCGAATTAGCAATCGTCATACGCGTCGTGAAACTCGGGTTGTTACACGATGATAAATTACGTTAAATATATAATATAATTATTTTATAATGCGTCGATCGATGATTAATAACGATAAATGTGTCGGGTTTTAATAAAATCGAGTCTTGTAATATTTATATATATTTTTATAATTTGTATAAAAATATTACATTTTATATTTTTAAGAATGAAAAAATGGCAATATATACCCTTGATTTATATTTAATTTACAATATTAATCCTTTAATATATAACCTTATATAATTTAATCCCTTAACTTTGAAAATTGGCAAAACAGTCCCTTAAGGTTTTAAGTTTATGAATATGACATTTCCAGCCCCTCTAGTTATAATTTCAAAATATTTACAATATATACCTCTTGCATGGGATTTATTTGCAAAACAAGTCCAAAACCATAATAATGATATTTGTGAAAATCCAAAGAGTTTTGCAGCTTATGGCTTATTAGATTAAGCTAAAAATAAGTAGAGTTTACGAGCTTATAGCTTATGGAAAGGGCGTATGAGCTTAAAAGCTTAAAAATGGGTCGTTTGGGTTCGAATTCATAATCCAATGGGTTTGAACATTTAAGACTTGTTAAAAAGCTTATAGAAATGACAAATGAGCTTATAGGAAAATAGCTTATTATAACAGCTTATGATCTTAGCTTATAGGATTCAAGAAAATGGCTTTTTAGGGTTTCATAGGGCGCGTTTGGTTTTTAAATTTTAACACGCATGGGTTGTGATTCAAGGCTTTTAACAAGAGCTTATATATGATCATAAGGAAGCTTATTAAAGTTTCAAAAAAGAAAAATGAGCTTATTGAACAAGAAACAAGCTTACTTGAGCTAAAACGGGTCGTATAAGGGATGGCTTCTTTCTCTTGGTTCTTGGATTCAATTCTGATCTTGGGGCTTCTATTGATCTTCTACCACTGCTAAGGAATGGCTAGAACTCCATTTGAGTGTGTGTGTTTGAGTTTGAAGGATGAAATGAAAGGGTGTGTATGTTTCAGCTTATATAAGGCTCATATGAGCTTGATGAACAAGTTTTGATATTTGGTTAGTGTCAAGGATAGTGGAGATGACTAAGGGATGCTAGATGGTGAGTCTTGAGAGCTAAGAAACTAGATATGAAAGGTGTAAGGGTGTGGAGGTGGTTTCGGATAGTATGGAGTGACAAGGAGGTGATGAGAAGTCTTGGTGGCCAATTTGGTGATGGAGGTGCTTGTAAGGTGCTTGGGTGGCTGCTTGGTGACATAGTGGTAAGGTCATATAGGTGCTAGGATGCTAGATTGGTTTAAAATGAGTCAAAAATAGAATAAAAGGGGTGTCGGGTTTGGTTTGGTTTCGGCTTAGGATTTAGGGTTTTAATTCGAGGATTAGGGTTAGGATTAAGGATAGTTTAGGGTTTAAGATTAAGGTTTAATGTTAGGATTAAGGTTTAGGATTAGGTTTAAGGTTTAGGATTAAGGTTTAGGGTTTAGTTTTAAGGTTTAGGATTTAGTTTTAGGTTTAAAGTGAAATTAAGGTTTTAGGGTTTCGTTTAGGGTTTAGGGTTTTAGATTAGGGTTTTAAGATGAATTAGGGTTTAGGTTTAGGGTTTAGAAGTTATGCATTAAGTGCTTGTACCTTGTGCTAGAGTGGTGGTAAGAAACTAAAGTGATTTAGGAGGAAAAATGAACTAGTTTGGTTTTCTTGCATTATTAACTTGTACATTAAGCTTAAATGAGTTGTACATTGACTTGGAGGGAAATTATATTTCAAATGTTGTTCATTGTACACTTGTACACATGCTTGAAGGTTTGCACATTCATTTTATAT
>BQNB010132570.1:6260-18604 GCA_026074375.1 Tanacetum coccineum
CTGCATTACACAATCCTCTAACATTCCAAGTACCAAACTTAAGATCCATTTTTGAATAAAAAATAAAGTTCATCTCTTTCTATTTTTAACTCACTATCTCTCAATTCTTTTTACTCCCAAACACTCTGTCTATTTTAAAAACAAGTCCTCTCTATCTGTTTTTACTCCCAATCTCTCAATTCTTTTTCTCACTTGTACACTCTGTCTATTTTTAAATCACACAGCTCTCTATCTGTTTTAATGCTCACTTCTTCTCTCAAATCTTTTCCTCACTAGAACACTCTGTCTGTTTTAACACACAATCATATAGATCCTCTCTTTCTATTTTTCCTCCCAATCTCTCAATTCTTTTACTCACTTGTACACTATGTCTGTTTTTATACACACAGTTCTCTATCTATTTTAATCTCACCAACTCTCTCTATTCTTTTATCTCACAATACACTTTGTCTGTTTATACACACAATCTCACAAAAAAAAAAAACAGAAAAACCAAAATCTAATTCTACTCTAAAAACCTAATTCTAACCAAAATCTCACAATATACTCCATCACATTTATTATAAAAGCCCAATTGATGCTATCGAAAGCCTGTTTAAAATCGACTTTTAAAAGGAGAAGTTTTAGATCCTTAATGGAAGCCATACGAATTACTTCATTGGCAATCAAAACTTCGTCAAGGATTTGCCTCCCCGAGATGAAGGTTGTTTGGTTAGCACTAATAACTGAAGAGATTACATTGGCAAGCCTATTAGCGAGAATTTTCGAGATCACCTTGTTGACACATCCAATAAGACTAATCGGCCTATAGTTCGCGAAACCCAAGGGGTCATTATTTTTTGGGATTAAAACGATAAAAGACGCGTTGCACCCTCTAGCAAAGCTGCCAGTAGACTTGAATTGTTTTACACGCTCCAAGAAATTAGGTTTAACACATCCCGATAAGTCTTAATAAACTTAATGTTGAACCTATCCGGACCCAGGGATTTCGAGCCATCACAACCCCACACAACTTCCTTAACATCTTCCATGGAGATTGGAGATTCAAGAAAGCTCGCGTCTTCCTCACCCAATCTACGAAAAAAGGGTCTGGAAAATGTTGGCCTCGAACGATTAAGTTCCTTAAATTTAGAGGCATAATGCTCCATAGACGATAACTTGATTAGATCGAGAGAATCACACCAAACCCCATTTATGCTAATGCCTCTTCCTCACCCAATTCGCCCTCTTATTAAATATTAACATAATGTGATTATAGTTACATAAGGGGGATAAATGAAAGAAGCTAGTACAAAAGCAGCTTGTAATCTAAATAACTATGAAATGTGTTGATTAAGGGGCACTAACTCGTCACCCTACTAGCTCCGTCTCCGCGTTTACACATCAACCTTATTACTCCCTTTAAGCCGCACGTGAAACACCACATTTAGAGGGGGTTTGGTCATGTGCTTGACCGAACAAAGTTTTAATTATTCTGTGTGTGTGTAAGAGTGTGTGTGTATTGTGGGTGTGAGATATGTTTGTGTTTAAATGAAGAGGAATGCTAGGTTCACACCATTTTTACAAACAAATATCCACACCCACATGTGGCATGTGAGATGTACCAATTAGGTTGCATGAAATTTTCTCTTTCTTAATTTTTACCCTCCATAATCATATGCCACATATAGGTGTGGATGTTTGTTTGAAAAAATGGTGTGAACCTAGCATTTCTCTTAAATGAAATATGTTTGTGTTAAATGAGATATGCTTGTCTGGTTGGTTTGGACGGTGTAATTGAGTCGAGCCTAGTCGAATAATGTCAAGCTCGAAGCTCGACTCGACTAAAAAAACTCGGGACGCTTTTGTGTAAAAATATACTATATTTTGAAAGGTATTTAATTAATTTGAACAACTATAAGCCCCTTAAGCCCGTTTCATCTGGATTGGGCTTATGGAAGCTCATAAATTATAAAAGTTTTCATAAGTATGTGTACCAAACAAAGTCTGTTTTATAAAGTAACTTATTTTAAAATCTTAATCCCATATTAACCTCGTGCCAAACACAACCTACACATAGGGGGTGTTTGTTTCGCTTTATATGTGGGCTTATGAGCTTATTTGATTTTGGCTTCCGGCTTATTTTGAGACTTGTGGGCTTATATATAAGTTTATTACGATATGTTTAACTTATATAAGCCCATAAGTCTCAATATAAGCCACACAATTAGGGCTTATGTAGTTATGTTATATAAGCTGAAATCAAATAAACTCATAAGCCCACATATAAGCCGAAACAAACACCCCCATAGTCTTAAAGAGTGAGAACTATAATGCACACAAAGATATCTTGAGGGTAAAAAACAGCACATTTGAGCGAACCACATAGAATTTTAGGTGAAGCATTTGATTGTCATGTTACTGTTTTTTTTAAAAACCAACTATGTTTAACTTGTAACCTACCCGTGTGTAAGATGGGGTTACGCTCAAATTCTGCTGCTCAATACATGCACGAGATACCAACTGGGTATTCAATTCTCTCCATTTTCAGCTTCATTTCATTCAGATTCTTACCCTAAAATCACAAATTTAAATAATGCCTTGAAGGTGTTTGATAAAATGTCACAGACACGACCTCTACCTTCTGTTGTTGAATTTTTTTTTTTGGTGCAAAGGTGAAATTTTATTAATAAGACATTACAAATTACAAGAAACAAGGGGAAGATATACATTCCATACCCCCCCTATTGAATTCTACCAGAATAAGCACTAGAAAAGATATAACCAGAAATACAAAACTAATGAAACAGTGCCTTTCTCTGAAATAGCAGCAAGCTATTCTTTCATAAATCTGACACCTAAATTCAAACAGGTTCATCTGAAACTGGCTTTACACAGACCTATATTCATTCACCTTTAAAGCACCAATAAAACCATGTCCTCTTGACTACATTTCCAAGCTTAATCTCTCCACAGACCATTCATCCCCACAATTGCCTCAGAAAGATTAAGATGGCATCATCAAGTGGGACATAGCACCCATTCACACTAAGAAGGGGTTCTTCCTAATCAAGCTACATTTCCTTGTCTATTTGCCCCTAAGAACTACCAATAGCTGCCCCTCATTGGATAGGACAAAAGGGCAAATAAGAGAAAGGCATCACTTGGTAGGAAACGTCCACCCTCCTTAGACCCTTCCTTACCTCCTTTGACAGAGTATTGGATGGCCCAAGAGAGATATAAAACCCTCTACTCCACCCAACATACTCTGTCCACCCAAGCCATATACCCTCCCCAGTAAACAACCCTTCCTTATGGTACATACTATTGAATTAGACCTCTTACATTACCAAACACTACTACTCAGCTCCTCCCAAGGCCAAACTAAGAAAGCAGTGAGGCACATATAAGTACAGTCACACCAATAGTACTCCAAAATATTTGAAGTTGTTCACTGAATGGCCTGCTAAGATACTGCATAAAGAACATTTGAAATTTCTTCTGCAGTAAACTACCATCCAAACACCCCATAAAAATCAGAACCTTCCAAATAAGCAGCATGTTCCACTCACTTGTGCAGAATTGTCTTGTCTGCAATCTTTATGGGGAGTCTTTTACATGATATCTTCCATTTGTCTTCCATCTTTTGGACTGCAG
The DNA here is from genome assembly GCA_026074375.1 of Tanacetum coccineum. Lineage (NCBI taxonomy): Eukaryota > Viridiplantae > Streptophyta > Magnoliopsida > Asterales > Asteraceae > Tanacetum > Tanacetum coccineum. The sequence continues at coordinate 9,897 of BQNB010132570.1, forward strand.
AGCTGTTCCTAACAGTAAGGCCAGTTAATTTGCTTTTGATCACACCAATTATTCTTTTGAAAACTTCATCATCAGTCATTTTTTTGTCTTGAAAGATTCTTCTATTTCTTTCAACCCAGATGTTGTAAACACTTGCAGCAAATATAAGTCTTCTAACCACACTATTGATACTATTACCAGTACCAGCTTGGATCAATGTTTGGATTACTTCCTTCCATTCATATTCAAAGACTTTGATCTCAGTCATAGTTAAAACCTTCCTCCATACAGCTTTAGAGAATGGGCATTGAAAAAATAGATGCTTTAAGTCTTCTAAGTCATTTAGACATAAACAACATCTATTGACAGCTTGATTTCCCCATCTCCTAAGCTTATCTTGAGTAGTCAATCTGTCCTGTATAGCAAGCCATAGGATAAAACTTTGTTTTGGGATGCATTGAGAATACCAGACAAGTTTCCACCATGGAACCTTAGGATTTTGAATAGTAAAATCAATGTTCACTTGTCTCATAGAAAACTCCACTTCCTGTCCAAACCTTGTTTTCCAGACAATTTTATCTTCCCTTTCTTCTTCAATACTAGGTACCTCTAAACTTGTTATCAAAGGAAATTTATTAGACCATTCCTCAAGCCAGCTCCACCTTCCATTAACAATCATGTTACTGACTGTGAGGCTTTCACTTAGTCTCTCATCATATAAATCTCTGTGAGTTAAGTATTGAAACAATGGACCAATGCTACTCCAATTGTCAAACCAAAGAGAGATTTTGTTTCCATTTCCCACTTTATAAATCACATGCTCCTTTATTTGGTCTCTAATTACAAGTAAATTTCCCACTTTGTTGTTGAATTTAATCAATTGTTAAATGAAGTTACTAAAATGAAACATTTTTCTTCTTCTATCAATCTTTTTAATCAAATGTGTGCTCTTGGCGTTCCTGTTAGTGAGTATACTATGAGCATTGTTATCAACTGTTGCTGTCACTTGTATCGATTGAAAGATGGCTTTGCAGTCTTAGGCTCTTGCATCAAGCGATATACCGTACCCCATACTGCCATTTATAATACACTCTTAAATGGGCTTGTCCTTGAAGGTAGGATTCGTGAGGCAGAACGATTGTTTGTGAAAGTGATCACAAACAAACTCTGCGAAACTAATGTAATTATGTATAACACAATGATTAAAGGGAATTGCAAGACTCATGATTACGTTGCAGCCATTGGTTTGCTTAAGCTAATGGATGAAAATGGCTGTAAACCTGATTTTGTTGCATATAACACCATCATTACTAGTATGTGCAAGCACAAAATGATCGATGATGCTTTTAAGATCTACAAAGAGATGGTTTCTCAGAAAGGCATTCCACCAGATGCCGTCACCTACAAATCTTTGATTCCGTGCCTTTCTAAGATAGGTCGTAGCGAGGAAGCTTCTAAAATGCTAAAAGAAATGTTAGAGGATGAAAAGATGTCTCCAAATGTGAAAACCTTTAATATATTAGTTGATGCATTTTGCAAAGAAGGTAAAATTGAAGAGGCTGAGGCTGTTATCAAAATCATGCCTGAAAGAGATATTCTTCCAAACATCGTGACATACACTTCACTTATAAATGGTTATTGTCTGCAAGGTGAAATGAGTAAAGCAAGGACAGTTTTTGATTCAATGGTGTGTAGAGGCCTCATACCGAACATTGTTACTTATATGACGTTGTTGAATGGGTATTGCAAGGACTTGATGATAGACGAGGCAATGCATATGTTTCAAGAAATAACTCAACAAGGCCATGTTCCAAGTGAACACACATATGGCATAATGCTGAAGGGTCTTTGCAACAACCATCAACTGGAAGAGGCACTCTCGTTGTTCATTTGGATGAGTGAAAACAAGACGGATAGTTTAGATATTGTTGTGTATAATATCCTCATTGATGGTGCATGTAAATGTGGGAAACCTGACATTGCAAAGAATCTTTTCGATGAAGTATTTGTTAAAGGTTTACAACCTGACGTTTATACTTACACTGCAATGATTCGGTGTTTTAATGAGGAAGGTCTACCCAAAGATGCAAAAGAGTTGTTTCTGAAAATGAAAGCGAGTGGCTGCTCGCCAGACAATCAGACTTACGATGTTCTTCTCCACGGATGTCTAAAGAACCAACATTATGATGATGTCAAGATGCTTTTAGTAGAAATGGATGAAAGAGGTTACTTACTTTGGGCTTCAACTTTATCACTGCTACAGAGTCTAACCGCAGCCAAAATACTTGATGAATCTTTGTTTGAGTTGATTGGTAAGCTTGTGCCAAAGAGTTCTACAAATGCTCGTGTGAATACATAGATAACTGCCCATGAGGAGAGATGCATATTGAGCTGGCAAAAGGAAGTAAGTAGAAATTCTCTTTGGTCTTGACTTAGTTGATCGTTGGACATTTTCCTTTACAAAGAATTCACAATCTTTGATAGTTTGATATATAAGTTTTGTTTTTTTAATAAAGTTGTCACCATCCGTTGAATTATCACTACAATTTAGTGTCCTTTATTACGTTTGCAAATTTGATCATTTTCATTATAGTTATGAATGTAAAAAACTTGCATTGCATGATAAAAACATCGAAAATCAATATTTGGGCACCTTTTACGTATCACTTAACATAACATCAAGTCATAAAAGACTTTTAAAGCCAAAGCAAAGGCATTCATCAAGCAGGAGTTTACGCTGCCACTACAACATTAACCGTTATCCCCAACGACATTTTGGGGGATTCCCGGGCGACTTGTCGCTGGGGATACCTTTCCCTGGCGACTTGTCGCTGGGGAATGTTCGCTGGGGAACGCTCGCTAGGGATACGTTCCCCAGCGACAAGGTGGGTCCCACGTATTTTTCAGTCAAGTAATTAGTGCCACCGTGGCACATATTCCCCGGCGACATGTCGCTGGGGAATCTCCTAGTTAAAATTAAGTAATTACGACACTTAATTAAGCGATTAGTTAATTGGGAATTATCACCCAGACGACAGTCGCCTTGGAGATAGTGTTCCTTATACTTGACTTGTCAACGTATAAGAAATATTTTTGTTAATACTATCCCGGCGACCTTGTCAAGGGGGAATAGGCTGCATTTTTTTAATAAAGCTGTATTTTTTAAATACTATCCCCGGCGACATGTCGCCGGGGAATAGTCTGCATTTTTTTTAAAAATGCAGCCTGCACAGCAGGCGATTTCCAGATTTTTTCTGGATTTTTTCTGAAAAATATCTACCAAACACCAAACCTGTACCAAAAACATGCTTTAAATCTTCTTCTATCTATTTTTGTACCAGAAACACTAATTTCACAATATAACGGATCACGCAATTAAATACATTCACAACTTGTACCAAATACCCAAAACTTATTAAAGCTAAATCAGTTCTCTATTCCAAAATCCTAATAAGTCTACAAAACGTTGCTTCCTAGTCATAAACGGGGCTTACAAGTCAATATTCAACATGATAGGATAGGGAAACAAGTGTTTACATACAGGTCGCCAAGATGAACATAAAGTAACAATGTAGCATACTAATCCATATATAACACAACTAACTATCGCCATCGCCATCCTCATCCTCGTCCTCCTGATCGTCGGCACTCTCCTCGTCGTCCCCGCACCCGCCACTCCCGCTGGCACCACCCGACTCAAACTGTGAAAACATATCTGAGTACTTTGAGTCACTTTTGAAAAGACTTCAATCCATTGAAGTCACTTTTTGTGTAAGGCTTATTGGAGTCTGTGCTTTCTGCGAGGGTCGTACTTGGGCCGTCATGTGCCAGTGCTGGCAATACCCTACCAACACCGGGAATGTGCCCTCGTTGCTTACCCCTTATAGCTAAGCGATGATCGCATTATCAGCTGTAGGTGCCCGTTGCATCCAGCCTCCTCATCTCTCTCCTATGTAGGAAAAAAACACAACGGGTTTGACTACATTAATTCTCGATAATTCATTAAAGTGTGTTTTGAAACAAAACTTACGTATATACGTCGGTCCTCATCCTGAAGGAATTCTCCGTTAACAGTGTGTGCCTCGAAAGAATGGATGTCAATGATCGACGGGTACTTTGAGTGGCTGAGTTATGCTCTGTACATACTCTACGCATATAAAGATGATACATAATCAAAAACGACAAATCTAAACACCCCTACAGTGTTTAATCTGATATATTTGTATATTGTATGTAAATAATTATATGTTTTTACCATTTCATATCGAAGGCGAGCAAGCGGACACGGGATCCCTGTCTAGATTTGACTTGGTGCTCTTTGCCGGGTTTGCACGATTTTGAGCGGGCTTCGGGCAATGTTCCTGGGATCATTCCAAAACTGAATATACTTATCCCACTCTTCCGCCGTAATGTCCTCAGGACGTGGGCACGCCTGTCTATCAATTGAAAAGTCCCGGTAGTTGGGGTCTATAACCCAATGCTGGGCCTTTGATAAGATGCCTTGTTGTATTGTGACAGTTTTTGCAATTTTAGTGCTGCTGGATCTCGCGTTGATCTATGGTCCAGTCGGGGGGGATTGCATATGATCGGGAATTTTTTCAAAGACCGATATAAATTGCTCGTTCATGACGCTCTAAATGGTCCAAACTCTTATCATCGGACGTTACTGTCTTTCCATCTACTCGTATTACACGCCGGACAGAAATCCAAATCTTTGTTATCATCTCCCCGAAATAAGCAGCAATCGTGTTCACTTAGTGCAACTATAGAAGGCAATCCTAACCCACTCTTTGAATGATTCGTCTCATATATGAATGCGTATAACCGATTTACTATTTGAGAAAATTTCGGCAGCATTTCCCCTCAACTCCCCAAATATGTGTTTAAAGACATATTCGTAGGAGTAAAGGAGAAACACTATCGAAATCATCTCAAATAGTAAACCAATTATACGCATTCATATCCTAAATGAGACAAAACATTCAAAAAGCAGTCCCAAACAGGGGACTTTTCGAAATTAATTTCTAATAAATTAATTTCGGACGGGTTTTCTATAGGATGATTAAATTCAGACGGGGATTTTCCGAATTTAATCACTAAAATCCTAAAACATTCCTAAAGGGTTCAATAAAATAAATACCAAACGCATATCCATTTATATCATATAAAAACATACATTTAAATCAAATAAGCTGTTTTTAAACAGCTTTTTAAAATAAGCTGTTCTTAAACAGCTTATAGCTTATTTCAACTTATTTCAGCATATATGAGCTTATTGTATTAATAACCACCCCGGAGACATGTCAAACTATAAACATACATAATTTTAACGCAATTCACCTAATAATAACTATAAACTAACAAAATTTAAACAATAAACATTCCCCGGCGACATGTCCCCCGGGATACCAAAAGGAGAAATAAAAATTATAACATACATTCGGTGTATTCGGCTCGTTGTCGGCTCGGCTGTGGACTCGGCTCGGCCCGGCTGTGGACTCGGCTACCAACTGCCAAACAAAAAAGAATTAACACATTTTTATAATTAACACCATATTATACCAAACCTTATCATAATTAAAAAAATTAAAACAAAAATTACAACCAAACCTGGACTCGGACTCGGCTACTGTTACAAGAGGTCACCACCAACAATTATAGGGTTAGAAAAAGAAGTAGAAGAATTATCATTTAGAGGGTTTAGAAAAGAATTATGGTTTAGAGGAGGAGGAGGAGGTGGTGGCGGTATTGTGCTCGTGTGCTCGTGTGAGTAGCGGTGGTGAGTGGTGGTGGGTTATGTGGTGAGTGGTGGTGGTGGTGGTGGGTTCTGTGGTGGTGGTGCCGGAGGTGGTGGTGGGTGAGAGGTGGTGGTGATGCTGTTAAAATCGCCAAGAGTTGTTTTTTTATGTTTTACGTTTTGTGGTGCTGCTGTAAACTCAGATCTGCTTTTGGTACCAGATGTATCCCGGGCGACATTCCCCGGCGACATGTCGCCGGGGAAAACTACAACTTTGTCGTTTAGCGGAAAATGGCGCCATAACGAAAATATTGGAGGGCTTTTTGGCAAAAATAAAAAAGGTTTCCCCGGCGACATGTCGCCGGGGAAAGTTTTATTAAAAAATTATAAAGTTTTATTAATATATCAAAACTATATTTTTTACTAAAAGTTTTCCCGGGCGACAAAGGTTTTATTAATTTTTTTTAGAGTTTTTAATAATTAATATTTAAAAAATATATTATTTAAAATTATTTTTTATAAAATATATAATTATTATTTATAAAATATATAATCGGTTCGTTTCGGCTGGGTCGGTCCGGTTTCTCGGTTCGTTCCGGTCGGTTCGTATATAATTATTATTTAAAATTATTTTTTATAAAATATATAATTATTATTTACAATTATTTTTTATAAAATATATAATCGGTTCGTTTTCGGCTGAGTCGAGATCCGGTTTTCTCGGTTCGTTCCGGTCGGTTCGTATATAATTATTATTTAAAATTATTTTTTATAAAATATATAATTATTATTTACAATTATTTTTTATAAAATATATAATCTGTTCGTTTCGGCCGGGTCGGTCCGGTTTCTCGGTTCGTTCCGGTCGGTTCGTATATAATTATTATTTAAAATTATTTTTTATAAATAGGTACTCCGTATTATTATATCTAGTACTTCTACATGCAAGAGGCCTTCTTATTACTGTTGGCTATTTTCAACTCCTCTTTTTTTATCAAGTATAAAAACCCATTTAGACCACCCCCACCATCTTTGTTAGTACCACTATTCTTTTTTTCTTACTGTACTTTTAGTGGGTCATCTCTATGTATCCACTCTAGTTGATGTGGATGCAAGAGGTAAAACTACTTAGAAATCACCCATAAGTAGCTAGAACATGATAAGTAAGTGTCTCAATCTCCGGTGAATTATTTCCTTCTTGATCTTCCTCTTCGCGATGATTCTCTGCTATCGTTACACATTAGATGTCCAACGGATGAGTCGATATGCTATCGTTGTACATTAGATGTCCAACGGATGAGTCGATATGTTATCGTTGTACATTAGATGTTCAACGGATGAGTCGATATGTTATCGTTGTACATTAGATGTTTAACGGATGAGTCGATATGCTATCGTTACACATTAGATGTTCATCGGCTCAATTATAACGATGATAGTCATAACAAAGGTAGCAAAACTACTTAGAAATCACCCATAAGTAGCTAGAACATGATAAGCGTCTCAATATCCGATGAATTATTTCCTTCTTGATCTTCCTCTTCGCGATGATTCTCTGCTATCGTTACACATTAGATGTCCAACGGATGAGTCGATATGCTATCGTTGTACATTAGATGTCCAACGGATGAGTCGATATGTTATCGTTGTACATTAGATGTTCAACGGATGAGTCGATATGTTATCGTTGTACATTAGATGTTTAACGGATGCGTCGATATACTATCGTTACACATTAGATGTTCATCGGCTGAGTCAATATGCCATCGTTGTACATTAGATGTCCAACAGATGAGTCGATATGCTATCGTTGTACATTAGATGTCCAACAGATGAGTCGATATGTTATTGTTGTACATTAGATGTTCAACGGATGAGTCCAAATGTTATCGTTGTACATTAGATGTTTAACGGATGAGTCGATATGCTATCGTTACACATTAGATGTTCACCGGCTTAATATTTTTATATCTTCATACTGTGTAAATAGTTGTTTCCACAATTGATTGTGTTGTAGGATATAAGACATGTTACACAATTGAATATTTTATATCTTCATACTGTGTAAATAGTTGTCTGCACAATTGATTGTGTTGTAGGATAGTGGCTCATATTTAAAGGGTAGGTAAATGTATTTCAAAGTGGGGTGTATAGCAACTTGTATTCTTAGTGGAATGTTGTGTATATAAGGGTTGTGAGTTGTATTCATATGCTTAGAACCAAAATACAACAAACAATGTGGAACTTGAGAAGGATTATGGAGTTGCAAGCTTCGACCTAGTCAACTACTTGGTCAAATGTTTTGAGTTTGTATTTCTGGAGGGCCAAGGAAACTGACCTTAGGCTGGCACGCATGATCAATAATGTGAGTGTAAAGTTACGTGCTGCCATAGAAGAATATCAATTGTTTACTCAAGAACTTGAAGCTTCTCCTGGTTGGGTTGTGAACAAGGACAGGTCAATTGAGTACTTGCAAGAGCTAGTACAGAGAGACGAGGAGATGGTTCAAAGGTTGCAGGCCCTGGAAAGGGAGGTAGAGGAGAGGGCTGATGAGAAGATGCTTTTCATTGAAAAGTTGAAGGGGAATGTGCCCTTTGAATAAAAATGTGTATGTCAACACATTAAGTGTATGTGTGTTTATCTACGTTTTTAAGGTGTGTCAACACATTAAGTGTATGTGTGTTTATCTACGTTTTTAAGGTGTGTTCATGTTTGCACCATGGGCATTTGTATTGAATGCATTGTAATAAATGGTTTATGTGAAGACTTATGTCTTGAATAAAAATGTGTATGTCAACACCATTGGCATTTATCTACATTTTTAAGGTGTGTTCATTGACATGTCGATATGTTATGGTTATACATTAGACGTTCAACAGATAAGTCGATATGTTATGGTTATACATTAGAGGTTCAACTGATGAGTCGAAATGTTATGGTTATACATTAGAGGTTCAACGGATGAGTCGATATGTTATGGTTATACATTAGA
>BQNB010132571.1:0-18604 GCA_026074375.1 Tanacetum coccineum
CAGTCAAAAACGGACACGAGAACGGATGAGTGATCAAGAAGCTAAAGAAATCAAAGCCGAAGCCAGAGAGATCATGCCTCAGCCTTCTACAGTCAACTGCAGCTAAACCACAGTCAACCAAAACCAAACTCCATTGTTTTATAAAGTTCAGGGGCTGATTTTGCAATCTATGAAAATTGTTTACAACTAAAAAAATGGACTTGCCAAACACAAGGGCCAAGATTGATAATTCCCTATAGTTAAAAGGGCGCGGGTCATGACCGGGTCAAATAAACCCGTAACCCACCTTTCAGCCAATCATAAGCTTTCCCCTAACCCAATTACCCAATTATAACCCAACCCCCAACCCGACCTAACCCGACCCTAACCTACACTACCCGGAAACATTCTGGCACACATCAAGGCTAGTTGTTGAAATCGTCGATTATAGGCCACCACATCGGTGCCCTTAACCTTAAGATTCCACATCTCAGCCTCAATCTTCTTGATCTCGCCCCTCGGGCAGTATTTATCAGTCATCTTTTTCTTTAGTGTTGCCCATGGCATGGCATGAGCTGCCTCAGGAGTAGTGGTCTTAACATGGGCATTCCACCATGTAAGAGCATCGTCTTGCAGAGTGCAAGTCGCAAATTTGACTTGACTAGCTGTTGTGCAATTGCTAATACTGAACACAGACTCCATCTTCTCAAACCATCGGGTAAGTCCAACAACTCCGTAGTTTATTCGTTATAGTTCCGTTTTTAACGATTCTTGCGTGTATGATCTCGTAATCAAAAGTTATATGATATTTTAGATGTTTTAAAAATAAAAGTTGCTGTAATGAATAGTAACTTTTTATAAAAATAGTTTTATAAAGTATTTATAGTCGTAAACTTGTTTTTAACGTATCTTTTTCGTTATAGATCGGTTTTTCAAGTTTCTTATCATTATGGAATCGTCACGAGGCGTATTATTTTTATAAAATATCATAACTTACTGTCCAAAATTCGTATTTGGACAGCCCCTAAGTATTTAATATTTGTTTCTTTATAAAACCTTGTTTTTATGTATTATTAACTTAGTAGTTTACTATAAAATCTCTTAAAAACATATTTTACATATGTGGTACTTATAATAAGATCTAATATCATCCCTAGTCCTTATAATTTCATTGTAACAAGTTCAACCCTTTTACTTTCATTATTTTCACATGTGAAGTTTAAGAAACATTATAAAACCCTAATTTGTCCTAAACATGTTTATACTTAATCAATATGTTAACATACTTTTATATTTACTTTTCCATGATATTTATAACATTAGGACATGAGAATAAGTGTATAAATTGATAAACTCAAATAAAAATCCATTTTATACATTTAAAAGTCATTAGTGGTGATTATGGCTATATTTAACATGTAATACATAAAATCATAAGAAAGAAAAGTATAAAGGATTTAAGAAAACCTTAGTAATGATGTAAGAGATGTGAAATAAGTTCTAAACCCGTGTTTAGATTCAAAAATAAAGCTTCCAAGCTTATAACCCAAGATTAGGTTTTCAAAACCCTAATCTTTCCTTTTTCTTCTTATTACTTGAAAATGATGAACCAATGCTTCCCAACACCTTAGAATACCTTAAGTATGTTGTGTATAGGGTTGTATATACTTAGAAAATCAAAGTGTGGATTTTGTTTGGTGCTTCAAGTTGGCCGTGGGTTTTGGAGTGAGCAAGGAAGAAAGAAAATGAATTTTATGTTAAGTATGAAAGTATGTAAACTTTGCTCATGCATGCATGGCTATTTATAGTATAAATATCTACTTAACCAAACCCTAGTTACTTTCTAACCTTAGTTAAGTTAAGCATGACAAGTTGGAAAAATGTGTAAGAGTTTACTTTATGTAATATCTAGATATTATCTAGATATTATATAAAGTGATGACTATGTTCCATCTCAGAAATTTCGGCTTTTATGTATTATGTAACTGTTATTTTAATTATTTTGAGTTGGGTTAAACGTGGTATTTGTTTAGGCGTAGTTAGGTTAGAACTTCGGGTATGCCTTAAAAAATAACGGGGTATTTTATTATGAAACGTAAGAATTTTACGTAGCCAATAAAAATAAAATGAACAAAGTCATTAATTATCCTCATAATAATCATATAACACTTGCTTGATGTAAACATTTAATCGTTTAATGCCCGTTTACATTGTATGATCATTTTCAGTTTACGCGATTTAACTTAAAGTTTAAAATTAAAAGTGAATGCGTACGAGAAAAAAAAAATAAATAGTGAAATTAAATAGTATTGAAAATGACCTGAGAATACGGAATGTTACAGTCCTTCCCCGTTAAATGAGCCTTGTCCTCAAGGCTCAAGTTGCGACATTTGACGAAGGTACGGGTTCGGAGAAAAGATGCGGATATTTTATCCGGAATTGGTCTTCTCGTTCCCAGGTATACTCAGCTCCTTGCCGAGAGTTCCAACGAACTTTGACTAATGGGATTCTTCTTCGCTTTAGCTTCTTCACATCTCGTTCCACGATCTCAAGAGGTTCTTCAACAAAACGAAGATTTTCATCAATCTCGATCTCATCCAAAGGCACTTGAACATCTGGCTCCGCCAAACATTTCTTGAGGTTTGACACATGAAACGTGTCGTGAACACAACTTAGCTCCTGGGGTAACTTCAGCCGATAAGCCACCGGTCCAAACCGCTCGATGGATTTCCAATGGTTCCGAACATATCGTGGTTGCTGTTTTCCTTCTACCAAATCGTACCACTCCCTTCCTATGGGGAGATTACCTTCGTAACACTCGGTCTCCAACTTTCGAATCAAGAGGCTTTACGCTCTTATTCAGACTGCTTTTTCTGGCGGCTTTCTTGCCGTTTTCAATCTTTCCTTGATTTGGAAAATCTTTTCAGTCGTTTCTTGCCACAATTTTGGTCAATAAGCTGCTTTACTCCAACTCAGTCCATATTAAGGGGGGATCTACATTCGCCCGGTACAGAGCCTCAAATGGTGCCACTTAATGCTTGTTTTGTGTAACTGTTATTATAAAGAAAAACTCAGATCAAATGGAAGATGGTATCAACTGCCACAAAATTCCATAACCCAGGCCTCGAAGCATATCCTCCAGTGTCTGAATAGTACGCTCACTCTGACCGTTGGTCTGAGGGTGGTAAGTTGTACTCATGTCTAGTCTTGTACCCAATGCTTCCTGAAGAGCTTGCCATAAGTGTGACGTGAATTCGACCATTCGGTCTGAAATGATTGACACGGCACACCATTTGTCTCGCCTACCAATCTCGTTGACATATATCTTTGCCAGAGCTTCTCGGATTTTTGTATAGTCCTCACGTATAGGTGAGGAAATGCGAGCCGACTTGTCAGCTATCACAATGACCCAAATCGTATCATACCCACTGCTGCTTTTAGGCAACTTTGTGATAAAGTCCATTGCTAACTTTTCCCATTTCCACTCAGGAATTTCTGGTTGCTGAAGAAGTCCTGAGGGTTTCTGGTGTTCGGCTTTAATCTTAGAGCATGTAAGACATCTGCTAACGTAACTCAGCAATGTCTCTCTTCATTACCACGGACAACAATATAAGTCTCTATGATCTAGTACATTTATCTGCACACGGTGTACTGAATATCTAGGTGTATGAGCTTCATCCATATTAATTTCCTTATATCTAAATTGATGGGAATCCAGATTTACGATCAAAGAAGTAAATTTCACCATCAGCTCGTTGACTCAAGTGTCTTTTCTAATCCATCTTAAAGACATTCATGCTGGGCTTTGAGATCCTTTGGAAGCTTCGCTCTGTGTTCAAAATCTTAGTCCTAAGTCCAGAATGAATAGTAATACTCATAGCACGTACTCGTCTCGGCTTGAGTCTTTTCTTTTCCTGATCAAGGCATCTGCCACCCACTTTGCCTGCCTGGGTGGTATTTGATTCTGCATTCATAAATCACTAAGAAGCTCGATCACCGCCTTTGGCGCATATTTAACTCTTTTGATCGAATATGTATGGAGACTTCTTGTGGTCAGTGTAGAGGACGCTTTTCGTACCATAAAGATATTGTCTCCCAATTTTTAAGGGCAAACACCACCCGCACCCTAATTCTAGGTCGTGGGTGGTATAATTTATTCATCATTGTATCTTCAAACTGTCATGACGGCATATGCTATCACTTTGCCTTGCTGCATCAGCACGCACCCAAAACCTTGTTTTGATGCATCACAATAGACCACAAAGTCATCGGGTCCATCGTGGGAGCTTGGCGCAGTAGTGCTAACACCAAGGAGAATTGCATAATTTCTCCTTCAGGGAATTTGGAAAAGTTCCTCTTGCTTATCGCCCCAACACATATGCCTTATTCCTTTTTGAGTCAACAGGGTGAGGGGCCTTTTGCGATCTTGGAGGGAGAGGAACCATGAAGAGGAAAAGATAATTTTCGTAAAACCTTCGGTTAGTAAACCTGCCAATCCTAGATATGAACGGATTTTGTTGGTGACTCAGGGTCTTCGATTCTTGACCGACTCACCTTGCTAGGAATCCACGTGGATACCATTTCGAGTGACCACATGTCCTAGGGAACTGAACTTCTTCAACCAATTCGCCACTTTGAAAATTTGGCGTACACTATCTCCGTATTGGGTAATGGTCCTAGATTGTCTTTGTTGGAAATTCGTCTGCTTCTTCTTCTGATTGGAGTAGATTTAAAATGTCGGTCAATGAACCCAATTACGGAATTTGTCTAATACGGCTTGCAGACGGCGGTTCATTAAGTCCATAAATGTTGCTGGCGGTTTGTCATCCCAAATGCATGACTGTAACTCAAAGTGCCCATATCGGGTTCTACAACGCGGTCTTCGTGTACTCTTCTTCTCGGACTCTCAACTGATGATTCCGGAACGAAGATCTCTCTTGGAGATGCAAACACGGAACCTTGTAATTGATCAAAACAAGTCATCAATTCTGGAAGAGGTAAGGTTCTTTATAGTCAACTTGTTTAGTTCCCTGTAGTCAATACACATTCTCATCGAACCGTCCTTCTTCTTGACAAAGAGCACAGGTGCTCCCCATGGTGAGTGACTTGGTCGAATAAAACCCTTCTCTTGAAGTCTTCTGAGCTGGTTCGAATTTCTAAATTCTGAAGGGGCTATCCGGTTTGGAGGATTTAACAACTGGTGATGCGCCTAGGGATCTGAGCGAATGCGATAATTCTACCTTCGTACTTGAGGTGAAACCAACAGATCATCTGGAAATACTTCGGGGCAACTCTCGGACAATGCGGATGTACATCAAGCTTTTCCTCCATCAGCCTGATACATGCAAGTGATCCAAGATCCTTTTCCGGCTTCTCGCCATTGAAACTTCAAGAATCTCGCCATTCGGAAGAGGATACGGACAATCTTCTTCATAACAATCGATGAGAGCTCTGGTAGCTATATGCAACCAATCCATTCCCAATGATAACATCAAAACTTCCTAGTGGGTTGGCAACAAGTCTATTTTGAAGACGTGTGATTTAATAAGGACTTAGGTGCAACTACATAAATTGGTAGTAGTGCTAACAACTTTTCCTGTCTTGCTATTCGATTTCATAATTAGTGTTCAAAGCGGTTGGGCAATATCAATAAAGGCGTAAAACGCAGAAGATACAAAACTCTTCTCAGCACCAGAATCAAAGAGAATACAAGCGTAGTGATCATTAAGGAGAAACGTACCCGTGACCACATTCGGATTCTGCTGCGGATTTTCAACCACCACATAAGCTCTAGCACGAGCTCCATCATTCTGCTGGTTCCTTGCTTTTGGACACTTGTCCTTGAGGTGTCCTTTCTCACCACCACAGGAAGCTGTCATATTTGGCAGGAAGTTAGGGAAGGTTATTACCTGCACCCTGGACCCCGAATCTACAATCCTTCTCTTGGTGACCCAATTTTTGACATTTCTGGCACCTTTGAGGACACGGTCCATGATGATGTAAGTTGCATCGATTGCACTTTGGTAAATTTCCAGCATAAATCCTTCCTCCAGCTGGGGCTGCAGCATATGCCCTGACAGGTTCCTGTCTCCTATTTTGTTGCTGGGGATAATTGTTGTTTCGGTTGCGGTTCTGGTTGTTGTTGTGGTTATTGTTGTAGTTATGGTTATTGTTATTGGTGTTCCTTTGGTTTCTTACCCATTTCCTTTTATTACTTTCACTATTCTAGCAGCGTTACACTGAACTGATTGCTGACCAGTGCGACGGGCCATGTTGATGCAAATCATGCAAGGTCGCAGGTTAGAAGAATTCCTTTTCCTTTGAGATTCCTTCGGAAACCACGAATGTATTTCAATTTCTTGGCTTTCAGTGGGGCATCAATTCAGGACACATCGAAACTAGTTCATGAGCGATTGCTGTAAGCCTCGATATCATCTCCTTTCAGAAGTCAGAATCCAGAGTTCTAGCTCCATCTTTCGCATTTTAGGTTGTTTGCTGGGCAGTATTCAGTCGTCAATCATAGCTTTCACGTTTGCTCCAGGGGATCTGCATTCAGCATCAGCGAGTCCCAAGTCTGAAAAATTTCGTTCCACCAGGTTAGGGCACGGGACCTCGAACGTGCACTAGCAAACTTCACTTTCTCATCTTCAGCACATTTGCAAATTCAAACACTTGGGCTCTATCTTTTTCGAACAACGTTTCAGTCCGACTACGCCTTCAGTCCCCTTGAAAGAGTGAGGCTTGCAGTTCATAAATGTCTTATACGAACATCCCTGTATCTCTGGCACAACAGTCCCTCCAGTATTTGTTGATCCAGATCCACCAGTATTGTTTGAGTCAGCTCTAGTCTTTTCATATTTTTCAATGGCTTTGGCCACACGCCTTTTCCAATATCTTTCCTAATGGATTTCTTCTAACTCTCCCTGGGGCGGCATGATTCTGGAAACATACGTGTATAATTCGTTAAGAATTTGTAAAGGTATGCAGAGTTATGGGATATGATAATGATGGAGAAAAGGAAATAGAAGGATTGATGTAATAAATCCTACTGAATTACTCAGGGGTATATAATAGACTGATTTAGAGGTTATGATATTGATATGTCAAAAGCATAGACACGTAAGTGATCCGAATTTAAACAGGTATCTATATATATATAAGGTTATATATAATGCAATAATGATAATCAGAAAAGCAAGTAAGGATCGGGAATACGGCGCGTGGATATCGGATAGTGATGAAGGATTCTGTTATAATTTGAAAATGAAGAAAAAGAAAATTCTTTAAACTTTTGCTTGTTATAGACTAGTATTTGTAAATGACCCAGTTCCCTATATATCCTTGGCTACTCTGGTCACCATCTATAACAACCCCCAAAATCAGGTAGCAGCGGAATAGTAACATTGGGGTGCTACTTCAAGTACAACAAACAAGATATAGGAAACGACCAAGAATGGACGTTTTAAGATAATATTTCATTTATAGCAAAATTTCAGGTAATACATTGGTTCCATTAGTTTTTGATTGTGATAATCATCCAACATACATTTAAACAAAATCTCAAAAAGATTGACTTGTTTTATGAAATACAAAAGTTGCATATAATTTAGATAAAAACACAGAATCCATCTTCATTGATATCCGCCACGGCTCCCCTTCAGTCTTCATACCCTAGGACCTGAAATTTACATGCTAAAAGTCAACACAAAGGTTGAGTGAAATCATAGGTTTGTTGGTAAATTGGTGGACCACAAGATCGATGTAATAATGGACTCTAAAACACATTTAGTAGTCCAAAGTTTATTTTTGCACTAGCTCATGAACCCGAAGGCCTTAACTAGTTTGCTGCCCCCATTTGTATTGGGATGCTTGCCAACAACCTAAAAGTCATTCTCAATGTTAAATTGCACCATGGTCAACTTGTGACCAGAAATTCCAGGTGGGATTGTCAGTCGCCGATTTAGATCTGATCACAACACTCTGCGCTCACTACAATGCAATTGACGGTTCATGATATAGTGGGACCTTAATGGCAATAGTGGGAACATAGGCAATAATATTCAGGCAGTAAAGAGTAATCTGGATAGCATACAGTTTAAAACACTTTGAAACATTAGAAAAACCTTGTGTCCAGTAGTTAAAAAATAAGCAATGGATTCACCCCGTAGATTTGTAAAAACAATTAAGTAGTAAAAAAGGGGGCTATGAAACTCACTTGAATACTGATTAGTCCAATAATCACAGTAAACTGTCACGCAAAGAGTTTGATGCAACCTATTTAAATTTAACGGTCGTTTAAGTATCCGAGTAGTACTTCAATTTATTAACATTTGAATTATAATTCTTCTAGTTAGTTACATCGTACTATCGTTCGGGCTATCATAATTAAAGAGGTCAGACGATGACGTACTCGAGGAGTTAGGATACTTTTAAATCGTAAATCAAAAACATCGTCGATACGCCATCCGATGATGGCTCCATTATGAAATCTACTAGTAATATTCGCACTTTGATAACACTCAATATTCTATATAAGATAATCACCGACTAAATCGTGTTAGTAAATAGTATTTATAAAGTGAAAACGTTTATAAATTACTTTTCGTAAAAATGACCTATTTGGTCGTTTTAACGCCCGTTGTTCGCGTTTTCTTGTCCAAGTCTTCGTAGTAAGCGAGCGATCAAATATTACATTTTCAAGTTTTTTAGATTCTGTGAAGATAGTTAAATTACTGTTCACAAACAGCTCGTTTGTCGGTTCTTAGGGTTTAATTGGCTGGTAAACTTGTAATGTAATACTTATACGTTTTAAATCCCGATTTCAGTGATTCCTTCGAGTACGTTTTTGTTATTAAACAGAGGTATTATATTTTATAAAGATAAATTCATGATGGAATAGTGATTTTTATTGTCTTAGTTTATAAAATACTTTTATAAACTTTTAATTATCGAAAATGTCGTAATTTACTCGTTTTATAGTTCCGTTCTTACGATTCTTGCGTGTACGATCTCGTAATCAAAGGTTATATCATATTTTAGATGTTTTAAAAATAAAAGTTGCTGTAATGAATAGTAACTTTTTATAAAAATAGTTTTATAAAAGTATTTATAGTCGTAAACTCGTTTTTAACGTATCTTTTTCGTGTTATTGATCGTTTTTTCAAGTTTATAATCATTATCGGTTTTCCTCCTATGCAAAACCATCAAAACAACCAAAATCGGGGGATCAATTTCAACCAAAATCGGGGGATAAATTTCAACCAAAATCGGGGTAATAATTTCAATCAAGGACAAGTTTACCAACCCCAGATTAATCAACCCCCGACTTTTCAAGCTCCAGGTGTGTCTAAGCCCGATTTTGATAACTACGTCAAAGCTAATGACGCGGTTATGCAAAATATGCAAAATCAAATGGCAAATATAACGGACTTGATCACCAAATTCGTGAATAGTAATACCGCTTCTACTTCGGGCTCGGGTTCTCTTCCAAGCAACACCATTGCTAACCCAAAAGGTGATATGAAAGCAATCACTACCCGAAGCGGTGTTTCCTATAATGGACCTCAAATTTCTTCTCTTCCTAAAGAGATGGAAAATGAACCCGAGGTGACGAAGGATACGGTGCAACCAAGCACCGAAAACATCCAACCTCCAGTGGTCCAAACTGATGACCAAATTGGTGAGACCGTTGTTGCTTCAAAAACTAAACCAACATTGCCTTATCCTTCAAGGGCCAACAAAGAAAAGCTCCGTGAAAAAGACGATCTTCTAGCTTCAAAATTTATGGAGATTTTTCGGAATCTCCATTTCGAGCTAAGTTTCGCGGACGCTCTCCTACACATGCCCAAATTTGCACCAATGTTTAGAAAGCTCCTCAATGACAAGGATAAGATGATTGAGTTGACAAAGACACCGGTAAACGAGAATTGCTCGGCGGTTATCCTAAAAAAGTTTCCCGAGAAACTTGGAGACCCCGGTAGATTTCTTATACCGTGTGACTTTCCGGAGATGAATGAATGCTTAGCCTTGGCCGATCTCGGTGCAAGCATCAACCTAATGCCTCTCTCCATTTGGAAAGAACTAAGTCTCCCAGCTTTGACCAAAACCCGAATGATACTTGAACTTGCCGACCGAACGATTTCTACTCCCACCGGCATCGCCGAGGATGTTTTCGTGAAAGTTGGAACGTTCTTCTTTCCTGCCGATTTTGTGGTCGTTGATTACGTTGCCGATCCTCGGGTTCCCCTAATCTTAGGAAGACCTTTCTTGAGGACGGCACGTGCCTTGATCGACGTTCACGGTGAACAAATGACCCTTAGACATGATGACCAATCCGTGACCTTCAAAGTTGGTGATACTAAGACTTTCTCCTACAATATCATTGAATCGGTTAACCGAGTCGATGTTATTGACATTGCTTGTGAAGAATATGTTCAAGAAGTACTTGAAATTTCTAAAAGTGGCAATCCCACTTCCCCTTCAGACCTTATGATCGATTCTCGCTCTCCATCTTTCACTCCCTTCGGAGGAAGTGATTTTCTAATGGAAGAGATCGATGAATTTCTTGAACATGATGATTCAATACCACCAGGTGTTGACGGCATCTATGATTCTGAGGGAGATACTGTTTACCTTGAGGAATTGTTAAGTGTGATCAATAGTGACCCAAATCTCCCTCCGTCACCAGTTTGTGAAATTAATGTGCCTGAAAAGGTTAAATCTTCATGTGAAGATCCTCCCGACCTTGAACTCAAAGACTTACCATCCCATCTTGAGTATGCGTTTTTGGAGGGTGATGACAAATTACCCGTCATAATCGCTAAAAACTTGAAAGATGAGGATAAAACCGCCCTGATCAAGGTTCTTAAGTCACACAAACATGCCATAGCTTGGAAGATTTCTGATATTAAGGGGATAGATCCACAGTTTTGCACCCATAAGATTTTGATGGAGGAAAATGCCAAACCCGTAGTTCAACATCAGAGAAGATATTGATGGAGGAAAAATGCCAAAACCCTGTTCAACATCAGAGAAGGGTTAACCCCAAAATCCATGAGGTTATTAAGCAAGAAGTTATCAAACTTCTTGATGCCGGGTTAATTTACCCTATCTCTGACAGTCCCTGGGTAAGCCCGGTTCATTGTGTCCCTAAGAAGGGAGGCATAACCGTGGTAAAAAATGAAGAAAATGAATTAATACCCACTAGGTTGGTTATGGGATGGCGAGTTTGCATCGACTACCGAAAACTCAATGATGCAACTCGTAAAGACCATTTCCCGTTGCCTTTATGGATCAATGCTTGAAAGGATAACCGAAATGAGTACTATTGCTTTTTGGACGGATTCTCTGGCTACTTTCAGATCCCGATTGACCCACTTGATCAAGAAAAGACTACCTTCACCTGCCCTTACGGGACATTTGCCTATCGTCGCATGCCTTTTGGGTTATAGTTTATGCACCGGGGTACTTCCTAAGGTTGTATGGTTTTTGCAATCTTCACGATATGATAGAAAAAACCGATGGAAGTCTTCATGATGAACTTCTCGGTTTTCGGTGATTCTTTCTCCTCTGCCTTTCCAATTTAGACAAAATGCCCAATAGGTGTAAGATACCATCTATGTGGCTAAATTGGGGAAAAGTCCACTTTATGGTCAGGAAGCATAGTCCTTGGCCATAAGATTCCTAAGTCCGGGATTGCGGTTGATAAGGCAAAAGATATGATGTCATTCAAAATTGCATCATCCCACTACCAGTTGAAGTGTATTCCGCATTTTCTCGGTCACGCCCGGATCACCGACATTTATTTAGGAATTTTTTCCAAAATCGCCCGGCCTATGACCCACCTCCTTGAAAAAGAAACTCCGTTTATCTTCTCGAAGGAATGCATCGAAGCATTTGAAACCCTTAAGATGAAGTTAACCCAGGCTCCCAATTCAGATTTATGCTCCCGAAAGGGACTTGCCCCTTTGAATCATTTTTGATGCAAGCGATTTATGCTGTTGGGGCAGTCCTAAGGGCAACGTAAGACCAAGCACATCAGCCAATACACTATGCAACAAAAACATGACCGAGGGCATAAAGAAAAAAGCACATTACACTACAACGGAAAAAGAATTACTTGCCGTAGTGTATGCTTTCGAGAAATTCCGGCCATATCTTGTCTTGTCCAAAAGCATAGTGTATACGGACCATTCGGCTCTCAAGTATCTGCTTGCTAATCAGGATGCTAAGCCAAGATTTCTCTAGTGGATTTTGCTGCTCCAAGAATTTGATGTCGTTATCCGTGATAAAGGAGCAGAAAATCTCGCCGCCGACCACCTTTCTAGACTTGAAAATCCCCATCAAAGTGAGCTCGAGAAAAAGTAAATTACAGAAACTTTCCTCTGAGACACTGGGATGGTTTACTTTCGTGGAGATAATGCCTGTGTTTTGCCGATTTTCAAACTACCATTCGGGGAATTGAGGTTGATCAAAGGAATGTCGTCCCAGCAGAAAGAAGTTTTTCAAAGACGTCAAACACTACTTTTGGGAGGACCCCTTCTTGTTTAAGATTATGTGCGGATCAAGTGTCTGGCGGTGTTTTTTTGTGCACGCAAGGAGCTCTTGACATCCACTAAGCTTACCGAAATGGACCCACGGGGGGACATCATGGTGCAAATCTCACCGCCAAAAAGGTCTTTGATGTCGGTTTCTTCTGGCCTACAATTTACAAAGATGCCCACGAGTTGTTAAAAACTGCGACTCGTGCCAGCGTCAAGGAAAAATTTCACAACGTGATGAGATGCCTCAAAATCCATCCAAGTATGTGAAAATCATTAACGTTTTGGGTATTGAATTAATGGGGCCGTTCCCGTCTTCAAGAGGGAACAAATATATACTCGAGCCGTCGATTACTTATCGAAATGGGTTGAATCAAAAGCGCTCCCCACCAATGGATGCCCGAGTTGTTGCAAATTTCTTAAATCCTTGTTTCTCTGATATGGTGCCCCTCGTGCAATCATAAGTGATCACGGAACCCATTTTTGCAATGGCCATTTTGCAAAGGTCATGCTTAAATACGGAGTCACTCATCGTCTCTCCACCGCATATCACCCACAAACAAGTGGGCAAGTTGAGGTATCGAATCGTGGCTTAAAAAGAATTCTTGAAAGGACCGTGGGCGAAAATCGTGCCTCTTAGTCGGACAAACTGGATGGCGCACTTTGGGCCTTCCGTACAGCTTACAAAACACCCATCGGGTGCACTCCGTACAAGCTTGTATATGGAAAGGCATGTCATCTTCCGATTGAGCTCAAGCACAAAGCGTATTGGGCTTTAAAACATGCAAACTTTGACCTAATGACCGCGGGTGATCACTGAAAAGTTCAGCTTAATGAACTTAATGAACTTCGTGATCATGCCTATGAAAACTCTTTGATCTATAAAGAGAAAACAAAGAGAATCCATGACTCCAAGATCAAAAATCGCGTTTTCAACGTCGGTGATCGAGTCCTCCTCTTTAACTCTAGATTAAAGATTTTCTCGGGCAAGCTTAAGACCCGCTGGAGTGGACCATTCACTGGTAACCCAATTTTTTCCCATATGGAGCACTGTCGAGTTTATCCGCAAAACCTCCGGGCCAAAATCTCAAAGTGAATGGGACCCATCGTTTAAAGACTACTTTGGGGATACGTACCACAATTGGTAAGTCCTGATCTCCAGACGTTCCCCCATGACCAATAAATTCGGGACGGTTCAAGCATAGCGACCTTAAACAGCGCTTCGTGGGAGGTAGCCCATGCTTATCCATTATTATAATATGTAGTAAGTAAAGACAGTGTTTTTGTGTGAGGAGGCTTAACCTCTTCCATTCCCATGTTTTGTCCATGGTTTGTAATGTTTTTGTGTTTGTAAGTCCAGGATTTCCCTGATTGTGAAACTCTTTTGCTTGCAGGTTTTACCCTTCAACCCAAAGAGTTTTCACATCCTCACTTCATTTTTGGAAAAAAAAAAAAAAAAAATGTTAATTAAATTTTACTCTCCAATTCCAAATATAATCGACTATCGGTTTATCTTTTGGCACACGAATAAACGGCCCCTTAGATTAACGTAGTGTCACCTCTTTCAAAAAACATCGAGGACGATGTTTAGTTCTAGTATGGGGGGATCTTCGATTTGATTTTTGCCTGCAGTCGTTGTTGTCACGTAATCCCGTTTTTACCACCAAAATTTTTGCAAAAATACCAAAAAAATGAAAAAAATTTAAAAATTTTCAAAAATAAAATAAGTGTTTTGTCACAGTTTTGACCATTCTCAATGTGTATAATGAGAATAAATTTGACTCGTCGTCTGCGTGTATGAGCCCTAGCTTTTGTCCCCTTAACCATTTAATAAATGAAACTTTACTTAGGCTAAGCATTCGTGGATCTTATTAATAGGGATTTAAAATTTGCGACGAACGGAAAATGATAGTGTTTTTTTATAAGTAGGATTCAAAACAAAGGATTATTTGAAATCTAAAAGCATATAAGTGTAACTTGTCGCTTTTCTCTCCAGAAGCTCTTAACCTGAATAATAAAACGTGCTTAATATTGCAATACACTTAAACTGACATTTTCTAAAAAGAAGCTCCTTTTTGGAAACGAAAATGTATTCATCTTAGTTCAGCCTATACGTGAGTTTCTAAAAATAATTTTCCTACTATTACGGAAAATATGTTTGCCAAAAGAAAAAAAAATGAAAAATGATGAAAAAAATGAAAAAAAATATGATAAGTAATAACTATAAACTGTGGGCTGATAAAGGTTTACTGCATCTTGCCGGCTCACAACCGATGTTGCAGTCTTCAAAACAAGGCCATAGATGAAGATAATAAATGCCAAAGTACATTAGTAATTGTTTAATCAATAAGAAACCGTCGCAGACTAAGTCCACACATCTTGTCGAGAGGCGTGGCCGATGTTGTAGTCAAGTAAAGAAGACGGTAGTATAGTAAATAGCAATAAATGAAAGTTATGTTAATTTTCTTTTACTAAACTCAAGTAAAATTTTGAACTAAGAATAAATTAGCTTTAAGAACATCAAAAGTTAGGTATCCGACGGTAGATTAATTTCAATTAAGAATTCTCCGTGGGGTGTCAAAACACCTGGGCACTTAGCTAATGAGGGCAGGGACGTTCCGAGAAAAAGGACGTAACATGGAATAATCGCACCAAAGAGATCATTAAATTTTGATGATTGCGTGCTTTAGTAGTAATTGTTTTTATTTAACGGTAAATTCTAAGAAATTCGGCCTAAAAGGGTGGCGTACCCCGCTATTTACATTTTGTGAACATTCCCTGTGGGGTCTCAACCTGATAAACTAAGTTGAACTCGGCCTGGGATCTATCGAGAATATGTAATTGGTTGGAGGGTGATCTAGTCCTTTTCCCCAGATTTCTCAGAAATATCCGTTATGCACATAAACTAACTACTTCTAAAAAACTTTCGATCTAAAAATTACGCACAATCAATCTAATTGAATAATAGTCGGAGCAAAAAGTTGACAAGTCAAGTTATAAGTAGTATTACATCTATACTTGTACTTAACGTTGATTTCGTTTGTACGCTTATTTGGGACTAGTAAAAAAATCTAGGGACAATGAATTTATCCGTCAGGACATCCGTAGATTTATTCTATGGTCGCTCTCATTCTATATCCCAGTGTTGAAAAAAATAAAGGAAGTCAAACAGGTAGTTAAGAAAGGAAAAAGAGAAAATCCAAAAATATTAGGGATAGTTTGTGTACATATAAAAAAATGGTGAAAACGGGACTTGTCGAAGCTATTGATTCTTTAGTCCCTTTCACAAACACTTTAGCTACTTTTCGAGGTTGATTAGAACCGCTCGCTATTCCGTTGGACGAAATCCACGTCGACGACAAGCTCAATTTCATTGAAGAACCGGTTAAAGTTATGGACCGCGAAGTTAAATGTTTGAAGCTGGTATGTGCTTAATTACACATACCTTTTTCATTAAAAACGAGCCTAAATGACCAAAAACAGACAAAAACTGCCAAATATATGTTTGTTTTGCATTTATATTGTGTAGGAAATGGATATCACACAAAAGGACGAAAAACAAAGCCAAAAATGACAAAACTAAGCACGGAATGGAAATGTGTGAAAAGACGAAGCCAAATCAAAGCCAAAAAGTCAACCAAGTCAAAAAGTCAACAAAAAAGTCAAACAGTCAAAGTCAAAGTCAACCCTGACAAAGTTAAGTCAACTCCGAGAAGCTGAATTAGAAAAGAATATAACTTGAGGGACTGAAATTGCTAAATCCCAAAGTTATATTACTAAGATAAAAGGACAAGGACTGAATTTGTAATTTCAGTAAAATACAACTTTAGGGGTTAAATCTATCAAACCCCTAAAGTGGTATTAACACAAGGACCTCCTATGTCATTCACTTATGAGAGTTGAGGGGGCATTCCTGCCAAACCCACAAACTCATAACACCACAGGGACGAATTTTGCAAAAACACAATATACTTCAGGGGACCAAATTTGCCAACTTACCCAAACCTTACCCTGTTAACCTTAGAAAAACATTTCCCGCCAAAAGCTCTAAACCCCATTACCACTCACGGGTTTCCTCCCATCTCTTTTACCCTGCAACCCCATCAACACCATGGACAAACCACTCCCCTCACCTCCACTAAACCTCTTTCCACCATGACATGCTGGCAATCCTCACCATTTTCAATAATTAAACAAATTTCGATGGCTTAGATGACTCAAAAGAAGTACAAGTTGATTTGGATGGCTGAGATTAGCTTTTTGAAAACTCTCACATAACAAAAACACCTTTGAAGTCTCTCACAAAGAAAGCACAGCTGCAAGACCAAGCTTATGAAGAATTCGGCTATAAATATGACACTTTTGTAAGCCTAAAGGGCATCTTAACTTATCTTAGTTTTATTGAAATTTTTATTAAGTCATTTTAGCATTTTATTCAGTTTATTTTATTGCCTTGTACTCTTTTTAAGAATTAATGAAAGTTTGAAGTTTATGAGTTAAAGAATCAATTTTTTAAATTCAAGTGCTCAAGTGTTTGATTTTTGTTTGAAATGTGTTAAGAAACTCTCACTTAAGCTTATTTATAAGTTGTTTTCATTAAGAAAATTAAAAAAGCTAATTAGTTAAGAAAAAAAAATCCACCAAAAAAAATACCACATCTTATAATTTTGGATGATAAGCCAGAAATGGATGGGCTTATGGACACTACTAGCTTGTTTTTGACAAGCTAGAGCTTGTAGATTAGCTTGTAAAAGCTTGAGTTTGGATGATAAGCCAGAAATGGATGGGCTTGGAACTAGCAGTACTAACCCATAGTTAGTACTGCTAGTTCTCTTTTGGGATTTTCAACTATAGTTAGTACTGGTAGTTAACACTGTTAGTACTGTTAGTTCGTTTTTGCTTATTAGCTTATTGTTTCTGCTTATTTAAGATTTGCTTAGATTTTTAGAGTAGATTAAGAACATTTTCGTTACTGTCTTTAGTAGAGCTTGTTTAAGTTTATTCGCCTTTTCAAAGTAATTTTAAGAGTCTATCAATTTTTAGTTTTTTAGCTTATTTGCCATTCTAGTTTATTCTAGTTGCTTATTCTTATGCCAGAGTGCTTATTAGGGATAGTTAAATATCTGTTTTAGCTTATTTGCTTATTTTCTATTTCATTGTGTTTTATTAAAGCTAGCAGTACTAACTCTAAGTTAGCAGTACTAACTCTAAGTTAGTACTGATGAGTTTCTCTTGCTTAATTTAGCTTAATTGCTTGTTGAATTTGCTTATTTATGGTTAGTTTAGCTTATTAGGTTTGGCTAGGCCTGTTCTAGCTTAATTGGTTTTGTCTTAAGCTGATTTGAGCTTATTTACGTCTCAGTATAAAAATTTTAAGTGTTTTCACCATTTCTAGCTTTTATGCCTGTTCTAGCTTATTTACCTTGCTTATCTTTGTTTGCATTTGCTTATTAGGATTAGTGACCAACTTGTCTGTTCCATTTTCCATTAGCTTATTTAAACTCAAACTGCTTAACAGTTAAGCATTTTTATCACTTTAGGGTTTAATTTTTGATAATTTAGTTTTTTTTACCTCGCGTTTTTACATTCCCGTCTCATTTTAGGTTTAAATCTTTAATAGTTTTCGTTGTTAGGTTTTCCTTAATTGCTTGTGCATTTTAATCAATCAAATCATTATTCCATTCAAGCATCAATTATCAATTCGTCATTCGATTTTCCATTCAAGCCTCGTTGGGACATACGACCCGAGAATCATACTTCCGGACATATATATGTATTTTAATTTGTAAACTCTTGACCAATCCTTGGTTAAAGGTAACTGGTTGAGTGTTTGCCTTTGTTATTATTATTATTATTATATATATATATATATATATATATATATATATATATATATTAACGAAACAATTTTTGGCGTCGTTGCCGGGAAGGCTGTGAAACGATCATCGTTACGTTTGACAAATTGTGTTTGAATTTATGAATATCTCATTTATTTTTATAAAAATACAAAAATATTTTTCATTTTCTTTTTAGTATATTTATAAAACAAGAAAAACCAAAAATATAAAAAACATTGTCCAAAAAAA
>BQNB010132572.1:0-18603 GCA_026074375.1 Tanacetum coccineum
TCAAATCAACCAAGTTACGCTACATGAGTCAAAAGTCTCGCATCTAAACCAAACTAATCAAAAGCAAGCTAGATACCATATAATCCGACACATGGTTAAAATTCGTAAAATTCTGCTCGAGCTCAACTCAAAGATTGATATGAATCACTAAAAACATAAGCGAAAACCCGCAAAATTTAGTTATAGTCAGGAACAAGTCACTTATTCAGAAGAAGATATTAAATTATACGAAAATTACTAAACTTTATGTTCTTCTTGGGATTAGATTCATCTATTTCTTGAAGTTTATCCCTCACAACCCACAAAAATTACCCAAATGTAAAAGAATTCGATTTAAAAAAAACAAAAAGAAAAACCAAAAAACAAATACCTTTCAAAATCAATCATCAAATGTATCATCAGGTCTCAACCCTTTCTTTATCTACACACATTCACCGATAAATATTTCTTCCTTCTTTTTGTAATGTGTCAGTCAGAATCCAACCCGCAACTTCTAAGACGATCCCTCCTCTATCCAAAAATGGGTTGACCCTAACCCCATAAAAGCTAGATAATAGAAGCCAACAAATCGACCACACAATATGGATGGTGGGAACATTGGTTTGTCTTCCCATCATACCTTTTAGGAAAGGGTAAAGATGTAAAATCACCCATATGTCAAAAACAACCTACCGAATAACGGACCCCATGACTCGTACCCGTTACTAATAGCATCCGATATTCCCACTATGAGACCGATTATGTTTATGATCAAAAGGGTCAATGGTGGGATCAAGACTGTTGTCCATTTGAAGAGATAAAGCTTGGAAAATTCACCATCGTCTCCTCCTTTTGATGTGACCATGAAATTTGTGTTAACTCCAGCTAACACTTTTAGGAGACCTTGGAAAAGAGCAAAAAGATGTGCAGAGACACCACCGATAACCCAAAATTGCTCGTTTCTCCATAAATCGTCTACCCTGATACCTCCCCATTGGATTTCTAAAATACTTGTTACAGCGATGGACAAAAACATGAGCATGAAGAGAATGCTAGCATAGTTGCTTATCTGCAAATTATAAATAAGCCCATTAGCATATATAGCACATACATATATTTATTTTTGACATAAAAAAAACATGATAAATTGATAAAATTTAGAGTTTTTCTAACCTCATGAACGATAAACTTCCCGGTTAGGAGACAAACAGCGAGAAGTGTACAATATGCAACCAACGGGACTGAAGTCAAAGGATAAACAACGAAGTTTATATATGAAAACCTTTCCAATGGCTTCAAACCGCACCCAAACCATACCAAATTAGACAATGTCGACTTAACAAGATTTCAACTGACCCAAGGGCCCATCGAAGAACTTGGTGAAGACGATCTGAAAGATTAATAGGAGCAGAAACCTTGAATGCGGGTCTCTTTGGAATGCAATAAACCGATTACCACCCATGACAATGCATCTTGAACCCCGTTAAGATATCTTCAGTAACTGAACCGTAAATCCATCCAACCTATTTTTTAAATCTAAAATTAATCACCAATGTCGAAACGCGAGCCACTAAGGGACTGTAATCATTTTAATTTTATTCTTGTTTTTCCTTTTCACATACCTCTTTTCCCATTCGGTTTTGTCTTCATAACAACAACTAATCACATGAATGGCTTCTTTCAAGAGTGATGCAGAGGTTGCGCCTGGAGGAACACCGTTGTCTTCTAAAAGTGTTGAAGCGATAAATACTAGAGACTGGCCAAACTTTTTCTCAAACTTTGTTTGAGGCATGAGCGATGACTTTTCACTATCGATTCCTGCAAAAATATCAGTATAAGGGTCATTCCAACTTTCCAAGTATTTGATTTCTGTTATACTACAGAAAGTATAAATTAGTACACTATTAATCTAGTATCTTGCATAAAGCAATTTAGAGAGTTTCATACTTCAGAAAAGCATACTTTGATTGACGAACCGTATGCTTTCCAAATATACTATAAACGTATTTCGACTATATTGCTGATAATTAAATTTGTCCAGTTTTAACAAATTACGTACCTTCATTTTCTTCTTCAATATTCTAAAATACCTTCCGCTTTCGCATGTCATCTTACTCTCACGTTGGAGTTGGTTCGCAGGGTCCACCCCTGCGCTCCGACTAACCCAAGCATTTCTTTTCTTTCTTATTTCAGATGCATCCACCACACTTTGAAGTATCCAAGCTCGCTCCCAATGAAGGGCTCTAATAAATAAAGTGCAAATTATTGTAAGATCAAATATTTAACAATGGTTACAAGATAGATTTATATCAACACAAACGATCATTTTATTCCAATCACCATGTGATCGTATAGGACACATGAAGAACATTCACATAATCTGCCAAAACTAGTCATTTACACATAAGTTATACTACTTTTAAATCTAGTCAAACCCACATCGGCAAAAGTGACAAAATGCTCCTACCCTTAGATACGTCATTGTATATGAATTTTTTGTATCGAGATTATTATCTAGTTTTCAAAGTTGGCTGACAATTGTGTGTATTAGTACACATTATAACTAACAAAACATGTTTTTCATCTTGTACTTTATGAACTATTGTTTCAGCACCAGGACCAAGTTGTTTAAACCCAACTTGTTTATGACCAAGTTATTTGAACTCAACTTGTTTAGAACCTTCTTGCTTTTGTACACCAAAAGTCATCACTTTTGCTTCTAAAGTATACACACAGTACTTTTTCCTCACCCCAATCATTATAACATGACAACCTTTGATCACCTTGATTCTACCTATATGAATCTTCACAGTATGTCCCTCTTTTTCAAGTGTACCCAATGAAATCAAATTTCTTCTTAACCCTGGAACATACCTGATGATACCTGACATCTTCTAGTATAAAGCGTGACTCATCATGCAACTGTATCTTCACTTTCCTAGTCCTTTGATAGTGCATGTCCTGTTATCACCTAACTGAACCGAACCATCATCAAAACCATTAAAGTCATACAAGAAATCCCTCTTGTGTGTCATATGATAAGACCCACTTGAATCTATTATATATTCAGTCATATCATCATTCTCGACTACCACTAAGGCTTTAACAAAGTAGGCGTTACCCTCGTCATCAAAAGAATTGAATCACGATCACGCTTACTCATCTTGACGAACCGACTTGACTTCTTCATTGGACAGTCTCTCTTCCGATGACCCTCTGAATGATATATGAAGCACTTAGTTCCACTCATTGACTTAAACCGCAAACTTCCACCAGAATGAGCTTTACCTGAATGATTTGACCTTCCCCTTACATATAACCTGTCACCAATTTCTTCTTTTATGCCTTCAGTTCTTTTCTTCAACTCCCTTGAATTTAGAGTCGTGAAAACATCCTCCATTGTCAAGGATTCCTTCCCATACAACAATGTCTCCACAAAGTTTTCATAAAACAATGGCAACGACGTAAGTAACATAAGTGTATGATCCTCATCCTCATTCTCGATATCAATAATTTCCAAATCAAGTATCAACTTATTAAACTCATCTATATGATCACCTAGTTTCGTACCTAGAATCATATAGTATGTGTAAAACTTCTTCTTTAGATACAATATGTTTTCTAAGGACTTAGTCATATACAGACTAGTTAACTTCGTCCAAGTTGATGTAGCAGATATTTCCTTGGTAACTTCCTGTAAAATCCAGTCTCCCAAGCATAGATTCAAGGTAGTGTATGCCTTTTTCATCAAACCAACCTTTTCACATGCTTTCATGTCCGCGAGTAATGTCTCTAATGCAACATCACATCCTTGTTGTACCATTAAAACACGCATCTTTATTTGCCATAACCCGACGTCATTATTCCCATTGAATTTTTCGATGTCAAACCTAGTTGTAGAACTAGCCATTTTTCTTTTACCTTGCTAATAACCTTATCAAGTTGTTTCTTAACAAACTTTACCAACAAGCTTCACAAGCCGTGTGCAATATACTCGTTGTTGCTAAAAAAACATTTTTTTGCAAATCGAATTAATTAGAAGAACCCTAAACCATCGGTCTTGAACAAGCAAACCCGATGTAACTTGAAACCCAAGCGAACCACGATCAAAACTTGAACCACAAGAAAAAAAACGCAACAAACACCTTCGAATTAATCATTATTAATTAAACAACGACAACTAGAAAAGTTGATTTAAACTAAAACAACAAAACCTTGCCACCTTTTGTAGTAAAATACCTTTACGTGGGATAAATATTGACCAAAACAGCTGATACCACTTGTTGATTCATCTTCCTTAAATTGTAAGATTTATTATGTTTTTAATAAAGGGGTGTTCGAGGGAATACCATGTGCATATTCTTGTTGGTTCTTTCTAGTCTCCCATGTTTGCTACTTGTGCTCGATGTTAGACAATGATAAAACCCATAGGTATAACTTTATTATTAACAACTATTTATAATAGTGAAACCCTAATACCAAAAAACCCACAAACTGGGTTTGGGCGTATTTAACCTCTAATACTCCCCCGCAGTCCGAGTGGCGAAATCGCAAAAGCTCAGACTGGAGTAGTAAACTAGGAAAAGAAAAGAAAAAAAAACATTAACGTAATAAAAAATGCACCAGCTTCTGACCGAAGCACGAACAACAATATAAGATTGTGTTGATTTGTGACCTTAACACAAATCACCAACACAAATCACTATTATATGGATTTGTGACCTTAACACAAATCACCAACACAAATCACGGTTGTGTGAATTTGTGACCTTAGCACAAATCATCAACACAAATAAAACAACTATTTTATTTTTTATTTTTTATGACATAACTAACAAGTTCTCAATAAACAAAAAATAATATCTAAAAGAAATTTGAAGATATAAACCCAGCTGTATTCCTCACACTTTGATGGTCCGTTATAAAACTTGGCTTTCTTAGCAAATGTATCATATCCTCCAAAGCAAAAGAAAAGAAAATAAACGACGGCAAGTTTGTGTTTTTTTAATAGGTGAAAGGTGGTGGCTAGGGTTTGACGGGGTAGCATAGAGACGACGGCTCAACTTAGCCACCTAGGTCTGAGGATCAGACCCGCTCTGATACCATGTTAGACAATGAAAACTCCGTAGGATGTTTCGTATTATTCATCACAATATATATAGATTACAAGAGAGACCCTAGCGGACCACAAGCCCACAAACCGGGCTTGGGCCAATTTATTCCTTAATACTCCCCCGCAGTTCGAGCGGCGAAATCGAAAGCTTGGACTGAAACAGAAAACAAAATAAAACATTAAAACAAACAAACAATAAAACAAACAAACAATAAAACAATAACTCCTTTTCTTTTCAACAATAAAACAAAAAATAAACAATTGTGTGGATTTGTGACATTAGCTCTAATACCAATTGTTAAGAGAACCCAGGCCCAGCATCTTACAAAGTCTAACATATAAGCCCAACTGAGGTTCCATTCTAAAACCAATTGGTGATAGAAGGAGTAGCCCACCAAGCTTATATGTTAACTTTGAGATTATAATTTTACCGATGTGGGATTGGGTTTGCACACCCAACAATCCTCCCCTCAAACCCAAACCACCATGGGCCTCCCCTTTAACTATAGCCATGATCCCACATTTTTCATACCGCCGACCTTTACCATCGGAACACCCCGCCTTTTACCGGCTTCCTTTCGGTATAAGGTTTACCGAGATCCACTAATACCGTCGAACCAGGGTCTAATCGAGGGAACACCATCCACACCACCACTAGGCCTAACCTGGCTCTGATATCAATGTTAGAGAATGATAAAACCTGTAGGTATAACTTTATTATTAACCACTATTTATAATAGTGAAACCCTAATACCCTAAACCCACAAACCGGGTTTAGGCTTATTTAACCTCTAATACTCGATACAACTCACTATCTATCATTCCGCGATCAAACTTCAGGTTTATTATCGTAATTATCCAACACATCCAACCTGTTTTCAAATTAGAAGTTATTGATCACCGACATCGAAACACGAGCCGCTAAGGAATTATCTTCATAGCCGCAACTAATCACATGAATGGGTTACACTACAAAACGAAAAGTGACAAACTCGATACATATCTGATAAAACTTTTTGTTTCATGATTTTGTTATGCTATTTTAGTGATGTTATAATGTCAAATCTATATAAGGTTCACCTGTGTTTTTTTTCGCTTGTGACTTTCTCTGAGATAACATGTTGAGGTCTTCGACTTTGAATACATAGAAATAATGTTTACAACATTGTTTTATGGGCTTAATATCGCTGCTGCAAACTGCAGCTAAACTATCTGCAATAAAGATAAAAATCTATTCTGAATATTCACCTTTTTACCCTTCCAGTATGTTTAACTTTACATAAATAGTCTTTTATTTAAAGTTTAAACAAGCAGCATATAAATATCTCTACAGTTTTACTGTAGGGATCATTTCCCCTTGTTTTATTTCAACATAATGTATTAATAATCGTTTTAGGGGTAGGTTATTAATACATCCTAAATGATTTTAATACCTTCTAGTTTTTTTTATAGTTATGTTTTTTTATAAAAATGTGAAACAAAAAATGCAGGACAAAAAATATAAAGTTTGACAAATCAAAAGTATTAAACTGACAAAAATTACGAAACAAAAATTTACAAAAAATTATGTTATACTGTCAACAAAAAAGTTTAAAAAGGTAGAGGTTGTAGAAAGAACAAAACATGTAAGCCAAAAGTATCCGTCGTTTTATTGCAATTACGATGTAATAGTATAGGACACAACAAAAACATTCAGGCAATTACTATGGGATAGTAGTGACACACAAGAACATTCATAATCTACCATAATATAAGTCATACAACTTCCAAAACTAATAAAATCCCACATCGGTAATAGAGATGAAATGGTTTCACCATGTATACCACATTGTAAATTGATTATACACTTCGAGATTAGTGTCAACTTTTCAAAGGCTATTTAAAAACATGTGAAAGTACACATGTTGTTACATAGCTTTGAGAAGTTTCTACAAACTCTTGAATTTTTTTAATACCCCAAAAATGTTAACCTATGTTTTTTAGAGTTAATTTCATAAATGATCTTTGTGATCGTCCAAATTTAACGAAAATGGTCCCTTAATTTTTTTAACAGATCCTTTCCCCATGGTTGTGACCCATAACAAGTTTGGTCCCTTGGGGAGAGGATCCATAACGGGTTTGGTCCCCATGACCCATAACGGATTTGGTCCCTATAGGGACCAAACCCGTTATGTTTCACAACCATGGGGAGAGGTTGATGACATCAAATAACGTCACATTTATAGCATCATTTA
Organism: Tanacetum coccineum; assembly: GCA_026074375.1. Taxonomy (NCBI): domain Eukaryota; kingdom Viridiplantae; phylum Streptophyta; class Magnoliopsida; order Asterales; family Asteraceae; genus Tanacetum; species Tanacetum coccineum. The sequence goes on from BQNB010132572.1 coordinate 7,327, forward strand.
TTCCATGATTCTTACCCACTTTGTATAATTATTGCAAAAATTGTTACCTAATCGTTTGTATTTGAGAATTGCAGTAATTATGGAGTACGTGGTGAAGATTAGCAAGAAGGCACGCATTTTGGAGCTTAAATGAAGAATTCGAGAAAGTCTGCTGATCTGACAGCAATTCGCCGTATTATTCTAGACCTATACAATGTATCCAAGACTTGACGAATTAAAAAGACCATTGCCTGACTTTGAAGAATACGTCGTATCCACATCAACGATACGTCGTATATAATACTTTGGTCAACAGAGAAGAATCAACTAGATCTACATCAATACGCCGTATCCATCAAGAAGATACAACGTATCTGTGCCTGCACTTCACCAGACCACGAAGGATTGAAGACCAATATGCCATATCCATGTTCATCTATACGGCGTATCAAAGGTTTATTATTTTAAAAGATTCTGAAGAGATATAGAACGTGGTCCTCACTCTAAGAAACCCATCGTTATGCCATATTGACCTCAGTCAATACGCCGTATCGTCCTTTTTCCAGACCTTATAAATAGAAAACTCAAAAACGAGTTTTAAGTGTGCTAAATCATATCTACGATACTTCAACCATGGAAGTCGATTTTCAGAAGAGATAAAGAGCAGAAGAGGTCTTGCAACGCAACCAATTCCATAGGAAACAACTTGTAATCTCCTATACTCTTGTAATCGTTCAGTTTTTGGTATCATTCGTTAACTCGGTTAGTTTACCTTGGCTAGGCTATTACTTTTGTATTGATTATGACGTTTGAAGGTTAATACCTTTGGGTATTAGCCGTTATTATGAAGATCTAAATGTTAGGTTTTGTTTATATCGATTGCTTAATTTATCGTTGGTTATTGATTATGTTTATCACATGATACTTGTTTATGTGCTTTAATATGCGACCTATTATTCAACTGGATCTAGTGAGATGGACCAAGTAATCTAGATACCGGGATAACTCTCCATATAGTAATTTATACATCCAGACCAATAGGATCACAAATAGTGACCTATCCTTGCCTTTAGTTTAATGAGCTTAGTTGAGCCATAAGGTGACCTTGGTATCAACGAGTACGTTCTTATTCCTTTGGTAAGGACTCGGATAGTGAACTACTATAGTATAAATTATCATTAAGTGGTAAGTGGGTAAAGTCTTCGTGAGCTAGGTGTTGGATCGATTTATTGAATAGATCTAAACCTTCAGCTTGCAAAGAGTTTGCTCCTTTAGATAATTCTAAAGCAACAATATTGAAACACTAAGTGAACACTATTGATTATGAGGAATCTAATCAATAATGCTAAGAAGAACAATAATGAATACCACAAAAGAACTTTTATATTAAACTTTGAATCTACCAAGGTTACAGATTACAAACTATGATTACTATTCGATCTCTATGATCTTGTGTAGAACTATATCTACTAACTATGCCTAGGGTTCCTTTTATAGACTAAGGAAACCCTAATGGGCTTTACAAAACGCGTATAAAGATAATGCATATCCTTTCCTAAGATATCTCATGTATATCTTTAACTCTAACTAATTTCTGCGTAAGCAGACTTAACTATTACATAAGCATTATTAACTATTTAACACTACCAATACTAACTATGATAATCCTTCTACCAGTACTAACTAAGTAACTAGCATAACTAACTATAATTACACTAACATAATTAAGTCTGTTATATAAAATTCCTAACAATCCTCCCCTAAACTTGAACTTCACTTGTTAACTTCAAGTTTCTTCAGTTGTCTTCAGTTTTCTTCAGTTTGAGGATTGTATCCAAACACCTTTTTAAGTCCTTAGCTTCTTTTGTCTTTTAGTCTTTGTCTTCTCTTCATCACCGCTACACAGCAACATCCAACTAAGTTGGGTTTGTAGTTTTTGGCAAACTACAAGCCATCAACGGATTTGATAAGTCTTTACCATGAGCCGTTTGCTATGGACTAGTCAATGCTTCATTGCAATAACAAGGTGCATTGATAACCTTATAGTTTTTAGCAAACTATCAGCTATCAACGGATTTGAGATCTCTTTACCAGTAGCCGTTTGCTTTGGAGTAGCCAACTCTTTGTTTTAAAAACATGGTGAGTTGATTACCATACTATTTTTGGTAACTATTAACGGATTTGAGAAGATCTAAACCTTTAGCTTGCAAAGAGTTTGCTCCTTTAGATAATTCTAAAGCAACAATATTGAAACACTGAGTGAACACTATTGATTATGCGGAATCTAATCAATAATGCTAAGAAGAACAATAATGAATACCATAAAAGAACTTTTATATTAAACTTTGAATCTGCCTAGGTTACAGATTACAAACTATGATTACTATTCGATCTCTATGATCTTGTGTAGAACTATATCTACTAACTATGCCTAGAGTTCCTTTTATAGACTAAGGAAACCCTAATGGGCTTTACAAAACGCGTATAAAGATAATGCATATCCTTTCCTAAGATATCTCATGTATATCTTTAACTCTAACTAATTTCTGCGTAAGCAGACTTAACTATTACATAAGCAATATTAACTATTTAACACTACCAATACTAACTATGATAATCCTTCTACCAGTACTAACTAAGTAACTAGCAGAACTAAGTATAATTACACTAACATAATTAAGTCTGTTATACAAAATTCCTAACACCAGGGTTTAACAAGATCACCGTTACTTTAATCTTTAAGATAGATTATAATTAGTAAAAAGGATGTTTTATGCGGATACGTTTAATTATGACAGAATTCTTTGTATCTATGTCTTAGGAAAAAGTCCCGCCTAAGTCTTAAGAATGATATGCCGCCTCGAGATAAGTAGTCATTGCACTAAATAAACAAACCAACATTCTAATTAGATTAATAATGGTTAATACAGTTTCCTTATATATGGCTAGACCGCTCTTCTATCTTTTGTTAATTTGCTTTTTTGTGTTGTCGCGTCTTAGATTGATTTTAGTCACCACTAAACCTGTGCCAGTCTCTCAGGCTGAAAACCCCTATCCGTTAGAATTAGGATTAACATAGGTTTAGCATAGGTTTAACATAAAATAGGATTAACCTAGTTTAGATAACCAAAATATTAATAAATAGAAAGATTGTCTCTTGCTTTTAGTGATCGACACTCTACTTACCACGAAACTCCCATCTGACCGGGTACAATGCCCGTGAAAGTGTTCTTTTAGGTAATGTCGGCAAAATATAAATGTAAAACTTGAACAATCATAAACTACAACCTCACAACAACACATCAAGTTTTTGGCGCCGCTGCCGGGGAGTGAAGATTTAATCTTGATTTTTATTTGATATTTTGGTTTTTAACATTAGAAATAATTTTAACCCTTAGGATTATGTAAATAGAATTAGAGTAATAATCTTGTAAAACTTTGTGAGATATTATGTATAATAGCTTGTATGGCTTGTTAGCTTAATTTTTTATTAGTTTAGTTGTTTAATATGTTTTTTCTAATAACAACAAACAAAGTCAAAAACAACAAAACACCAACAATAATCAAAGTCCACAACAAGGGGGCAACAACATTCAAAAGGACACAAAAAAAAGCCAAAATTCAAAAAGACCATACACAACAACTACAAATACGAAAACACAAGAGAACAGCCGGCAAGAATACAAACTAAATTCACATACCACACAAAGAAGCAAAAAAGCAACAACAAACAATTAACACAATACACCAAAAACCAGTACAAACAAAAACAAAATGGCAACAAACCCACGCACAAACCACGCAAACCTATACAACCAAGGGACCAACCCAACAATGAGCCGCAAGACAAACCAAGACAATAATAACACACAAATAAACAAAAACGACCTCCAAAAACAGAAAAGAAACAACAAACAATTTACAAGACACAGACCCGCCAATAAAGCTAAAATCAACAAAAAAAGCCAACCAAAACTATCCACCCCAACTACAAAGTGCGAAAGAATGGCCACGCAAATCACCAACCATAATCCCCAGACGGAAAACAGGCAGACAAGACAAAGAAGCAAGCACAACAAATTCAATTACACCAAAGACAGTCTCCACACAGCACAAAACATAAATGCACAACCCAACAACATACAAGGCAAATACCAAAACCAACGTATACCAAATACAAAAACAAAAATAGGACATAAACATGCAGAATCAACTACCATTTTTAATGTCAACAAAGGAGCCAACATCAACTAGCGATAGTCCTTACCAACAACAACCAGGCCCTACAAACACACCAACACAACAACCATACAAAAAACAACAAACCAGATTAAGCACAAAACAAACACACAAGTAATCAAACACCCAGCACAATACTAACACAAGATACCAAAAACAAATATATATCAAAAACAACATTTTACCCAAAACAACAACACCACAAACCAATTTCTAGAATAATGGCAATAAAGGTAACAAACAGAGAACATACATGCTAGCGCCCCACCAGTATTACTGACTGGCAACATACAACCTACGAGCCAAAAATACACAAACCACAATCCACAAGCAAAACATATACAGAACAATCAAATAAAAACAACATACATAACAAAAAAAAAAAAAAAATACAAACCATAAAACCCCCAACAAGTCAACAACAAATATACATAACAACAACAAAACACCCCATTGGTGAATGGGAGTAACCCAATCAACCAATATCAATAGACAAGTATACACACAAAACAAAAGAACAACATAAAACAAACACAAACAGCAACCAAGACAACAAAACAGGCAAAACAGAGTATAGGAAACCAAAACAAAAATCAGCGCAATACGTCAACACAACAAAAGTCAAAAAGACACTACAACACACAAGCATTCAAACGCCAAATCAACAAACAACCATAAAAGAGTCAGATAACGGCACAACAATAAAAATAACCAAAAAACAACAGTGACACACCCAAGAAGTCCCGTAACAAAAACAACAACCAATCAACAACAACCTAAACAAACAACTAATAATCAACAATTCAATCCAAAATTTGTTTTTGCTGATAACGCTAATACGGCGTATCCATGGAAGTCTGGATACAGCGTACCCATCTTTCTTAACCAATACATCTTATTCATTCAACAGGTTTAAAATGCGTATTCATAATCAATATGAATACAGTTCTTATTGATCGTCAGATACAGTAACAGAAGCTTTAATTTTCCAGATTTGATTTCTGCACTTAAATTTTCTATGTTTCTTCAGAACAAATCATGCTGATATTTTTACCTTTGTGGCAGATCATACTTATCAGAGCTAGTTGATTGAAGAAGTTACTACGAGAACTATGGCAGAACTAATTTTAAAAAAGTACATGGAAAATGCTCAAGCTGAATCCAATCATGTTGAACCAAACATCAACGACGATATGATTATTGAACTCAACGACGAATTTTTGATGGAGATGAAAAATAATGCATACCACGGAATGTTTGATGAGGACGTGGTGGACCATATTGCTAAGGTTCTTAAATTACTTGATTTAATCAAAATTCATGGCATGGACTCCCATCAACTACGAATGAAGGTTTTTTTCTCTCTCTCTGGTTGATGATGCAAGACAATGGTGGATAGATAAGGGGAAGGAAAAATTGCCACTTGGGAAGAGTTAGTGAATAAATTCTTTTGTAAATTCTATCCGGAAATTCTCATACGATGGCTGAATGATGAAATGTTGGACGAAGAGAATAAATAGGGGATTGATCTACTTGAATTCATATCACGAGTAAATTCATCATTCAAAAACCATAAGAAAGTGGATGGAAGGACTAAGAAGGTACTATTCCATTCTTGGATGAATGGAAGTTAGAATAAAAGACAAATGGATAATAGCATTTTGAGCAATAAAGAATGGAAGAAATCTGACTATGGAAACCCCCTCAATACTGCTACTAATTCATTCTCCAAAGCCCATGACCAACATGAAATTGAAGAAGGGAATGAACTGAGACAATTGAAGCGTAAAGAAAACAATAAGAATGATGGGCAACCTAATAAAAGGGTGTGCAAGGCCAAGAAGTTTGAAGCTGTAAAATATTCACTAGGACCTAACGAAGAATACATTACTATAAGAAGATGTGAATATAAAGCTTGGGAAAGGAACGAAGATAGAATGTCTCAAATCTACCAAGAAATTTTTCAGAAAAGAGACAACAGATGGAAGATCACACGCACCAAGTAAAGAAAGCTGGAAGAAAAAGTCTAACTTAAAGACTTAGCTGTATACAAAAGTGCTTGCCGAGAGACAACCCGAATTGTAATTTATTTTTTATCGAGTCTGTCTTCCCATACATCAATATGGCGTATCCGCTCAATACCATACGACATATTGATTGTCTGGACGTTATCAGACTTTACTTTTATGCACTTTTAAAACATTATTGTCAGTTCTGACAATACAGCGTATTCATGAATATGATACGGCGTATTTGGTAGACTGGCCCGTATTTAGATACTTTTTACAGGGTCTCTATACAGCATATTCCAGATTATGGATACGGCGTATTAGTCACATGTACAATTTAGTTTGTTTTATTTAGTCAAACATAGATACTGAGATAGGAGTTTGCAAAGTTTTTCCTATTATTCTGCATAAGACCTCGCTGTAAACAAATTGACGATGTTGGTAAAGTATCTACAGTCTCGAAATGTCAAAGTGTTGGAGTCTTGAAATCTCAAGACGGATGTCCAACACAATTTTGCTCAAGAAATCAAAATGGAGAATCAAACCGAGCAAACATCAGGGGAGTTTTCTCATTCTATATTTTTTTTAATTCCTGTATTTTAATTGTATGTTATATACAACGAGACGTTAGTATATTTAAAGTGGGGGACATGGGAATGTAGAAATGGATACGTTGTCCTATTTTTCACATACAAAATCTTAACTTTTGCATCAATATTTTTGTCAAGCTGTTTTGTGAAATTACTTGTTACATAACCCGCACACAATAACCCTTATTAAATATTGTGAGGATTTAACCATTTCTGTTTCCAAATATTTAACCAAAGCCCATAAAAATATTTAACTTGGCTTAGTATATCTATTCGAGACCACAGTGATGAGTACTACAGATTTAGATGGAGTAACTTGTTTAAATCGATAAATTTTAGGATTACACCCAAAAAAGCCTTTACATGTTGTGTTATTAACTAACCACACTGGTTAGTTAACCCCCGTATAAACCATTTGTTTACTCTCACTATAAGAGTAAGATACCCCTAGAAAAACCTGTAGAGCCAATCCTTTAGGAATAACACCAACTGTTTATTTCATTACACCTTTTACACCTTGAGCACCAACCCTGTTAGATAATTCCATTTTATCAGTTGCTGTAGTCCTTAAAGTCGTAAAGTATGTATTTCCTCTATTCCTTGTGTCATTTTCTATCTCTGGTACGGTTGGGAAGAAATTTACACATTGCAAATGGGAATGTAAAAGTATGTAGCTCGGGTATTTTGTTACTTTCACAATTATGTTCTATGTCCGAAGATGAAGTGTTTAAAGAAAAATTATCCAGAGTAATTATGATGGTGAAGACGGCAGAATTACATCGAGATTCGTAGTGATGTATATATTTGCGATGAAAAAAAATTAAAAAAAAAAAATCAGAAAATCACAACAAAAAAGGAGAGTTTGGAGATAATCGTTTCAGCTTGAACCGAAGGAATCATACGAAGGATCGATTATTCGTTGATACGTTTTATAAATCAACGATGTAGAGTATTGTATAAAGTGGCTGATATCACCACTTGTCTTGTAAAAGTATATATAGCTTGGAATGAATGGGAAGTTGACCGTTACGGGAACGCCAACTTAGGTTGTTGTTTTTTATTTATGATCAAGACGATTGTAAATAGTTGTCTTTTTCATAGTAACGATCGGGAAAGTGTCTAGCAACTTGTGCCTTATTTGTTTTGGACTTAATCTATTTGTTTTGTAATTTTTATTTAACAAAAAAATTATTTCCTTTCCTAATAATTAACCTTGGGTTTTACTCGAACGAGGATGTGTTCGAGTCATGCATGTCTATTCCGTTCGATTACAGGCCATGTATGCGTGACCTTAGCTGTCCTTGTATTTTTTATAACTTTTGGTTAAAGTTAGAAGATCTACACCCTATATCACTGTTCGTCCTAACCCTTGGTTAAACTCGAATAAGGATGTGTTCGAACACACATGTCTATTCCGTCGTTACGGCCATATGTGTGTGCTTCAGCTGCCTCGTTGGTGTGGTACTTTTGGTGAAGGATTTTAAGAATGATCAACCCTAAGCCTTATAAATAAAAACCCTTTTTACCTTTATAAACTTGTCACTCCTTAGCTCTAGTGGTGGAGATGTGTATCATTGCCAAGCCTATGATAGAATACTCGTCACGACCGAGCAATTAAACAAATTAGTTACATGTTACCACATAGATTAGTTGAGTGATTTGAGTGTTTTCATCTACCTATTTCGTGAGGTGTTTAGTTGTGTACTTGTAATAGATCAAATGAATGCTTAAACAGAAAAATCCTTAGGGATACATTTTCAATAAACTTCTAAAGGCCACTTGAGGACAAGTAGGATTCAAGTGGGGGGATATTTGATGACATCAAATAACGTCACATTTATAGCATCATTTATCCCATGATTCTTTCCCACTTTGTATAATTATTGAAAAGAATTGTTACTTAATCGTTTGTATTTGAGAATTGCAGTAGATTCTTATTACGAGGTGAAGATTAGCATGAAGGCAACACATTTTGAGCTTTAAATAAAAAATGAAGGAATTCGAGAAATCTTCTCATTTATGAATCAGTAATTCGCCGTATTATTCTAGACCTATACGACGTATCCAAGACTTGACGAATTAAAAAGACCATTGCCTGACTTTGAAGAATACGCCGTATCTACATCAACGATACACCGTATATAATACTTTGGTCAACAGAGAAGAATCAACTAGATCTACATCAATACGCCGTATCCATCAAGAAGATACGGCGTATCTATGCCTGTATTTCACCAGACCACGAAGGATTGAAGACCAATACGCCGTATCCATGTTCATCTATAAGACGTATCAAAGGTTTATTATTTTAAAAGATTTTGAAGAGATATAGAACGTGGTCCTCACTCCAAAGAACCCCTCAATACACCGTATTGACCTCAGTCAATACGTCATATCAACCTTTTTCTAGACCTTATAAATAGAAAACTCAAAAACGAGTTTTAAGAGTGCTAAATCATATCTACGATACTTCAACCATAGAAGTCGGTTTTCAAAAGAGATAAAGAGCAGAAGAGGTCTTGCAACACAACCAATTCCATAGGAAACAACTTAAAATCTCCTATACTCTTGTAATCATTCAGTTTTTGGTATCATTCGTTAACTCAGTTAGTTTACCTTGGCTAGGCTATTACTTTTGTATTGATTATGACGTTTGAAGGCTAATACCTTCGGGTATTAGCCGTTATTATGAAGATCTGAATGTTTGGTTTTGTTTATTTCGATTACTTAATTTATCATTGGTTATTGATTATGTTTATCACATAATACTTGTTTATGTGCTTTAATATGCGACCTATTATTCAACTGGATCTAGGTGAGAACGAGACCAAGTAATCTAGATACCGGGATAGCTCTCCATATAGTGATTTATACATCTAGACCAATAGGATCACAAATAATGACCTATCCTTGCCTTTAGTTTAGTGAGCTTAGTTGAGCCATAAGGTGATCTTGGTATCAACGAGTACGTTCTTATTCCATTGGTAAGGACTCAGACAGTGAACTACTAGAGTATAAATTGTCGTTAAGTAGTAAGTGGGTAAAGTCTCCGTGAGCTAGGGTTTAACAAGATCACCATTGCTTTAATCCCTAAGATAGATTATAATCAGTAAAATGGATGCTTTATGCGGATACGTTTAATTGTGACAGAATTCTTCGTATTTAGGTCTTAGGAAGAAGTCTCGCCTAAGTCTTAAGAATGATATGCCACCTCGAGATAAGTAGCCATTGTACTAAATAAACAAACTATCAATCTAATTGGATTGATAATGGTTAATACAGTTTTCTTGTATATGGCTAGACCGCTCTTCTATCTTCTATTAATTTGCTTTTGTGTGTTGTCGCGTCTTAGATTGATTTTAGTCACCACTAAACCTGTGCCAGTCTCTCAGGCTGAAAACCCCCTATCCGTTAGAAAATGGATTAACATAGGTTTAGCATAGGTTTAACATAGAATAGGATTAACCTAGTTTAGATAACCAAAATATTAATAAATAAGAAGATTGTCTCTCGTTCTTAGTGATCGACACCCTACTTACCACGAAACTCCTATCGATCGGGTACATTGCCCGTGAAAGTGTTGTTTTAGGTAATGTCAGCAAAATATAAATGTAAAACTTGAACAATCATAAACTACAACCTCACAATGACACATCAGAGGTTCCATTAAAAAAAAGTCGAGGGACCATTTTTGTTAGATCCGGACGACCACAGGGACCCTTTATGCAGTTAACTCTTTTTTTACTTGCGGCTTTCCCTAAGCTAACATGTAAAAGTCTTCATCTTTGAATAAATTGTTGCAATGGGTTACAAAATTGTTTTATTTCAACACAATAGATTAACAACCATTTCATTGCAATTATTATGTGATAGTATAAGACACATCAAGAACATGTTAGGGTATACTGCACCTGCACACACCACTCGAACAAACAAAGAATACAAACAACGCTTGCAGAAAGTAAAGAACACGAGATATAACGTGGTATCTACGACTTAGGTAGTCGTAGCAGTCCACAAGGTCAAACCAAAGAGATTTTATTATTGTGGTACGCACACATACAAGAGATACAAGTTTAGAATTACCACGAGGGGGTATTTATAGGTGTGAGACCCTAATCCAGTTTACTCATTATATCGATGTGGTATATAAGCCTTCACAACACAACAATCTCCCACTTGAAGGTTGATCACTTCACTCCTCTTCGTCTCAAGTAATCTCTGTAAACTTCAAAGCAACTTCCCTTTAACAATGCTATTGCTCTAACCTTCATGTACCGCCGAACATACAGAACACGCTGCACTAACCAAACACAGGGCTAGGAGACTTTAGATACAAGGTATCCTGAACTAACATCATCAAACTGGGAATAACCTCTCTCTCTGGTAAGACACCAACCTCCGTTCATCAGTTATCTCGGAGGCCAGTTAAAGCTGCGCAAAGCTTCAACTTCTCTGTT